>JBCEWB010075674.1:0-13048 GCA_039654565.1 Peronia peronii | reverse complement strand
CGGTTTCTTGTTGTCTTGTACTTTTTCCCAGTGAGGAATTACAACAAATTGCTGAAATGCCGAGATAGTGAAGGACGGAAACGCTGCAGACTTTCCTGAGATGGTCATTCAAGAACTTTCTCCCGAAATGGTTGACCGGCAACTTCTTTTTTTTTTTAAACCGTACGTCCTCGTAATTATTATCAAAGCTTCAACAGAATTATCCTGTTCTCCAAGAATTTTATCTACGATTTTAAGGATAAATTTTATTAAGACTGACACTCTATCACAATAAATTTGCTATTAGAGCTTAGAACAGTACAAAGTACAATGCAAAATCCTTTGCAAATAGTGCATTTGGTGATTTCTTGGAGGAAGTGAGTTAAGTTAAAGTAGAGTGCTTTGTTTTGATTAAAGTTAGGGTTAAGTGTGGGGTACGAAAAGCCACTCCATTTTCTGTGAAGACTAAATGAAAACGACAATGTAAAACATAATAACTTTTAACTAGTAGGAGTTTCCTTTTTAAGTAATAGTTTGGATCAGGGTCACAAAGTGTGGTCTGTTACTGTTTATGGCTCGACCGTTTTTCAGCGGAAAACCAGATGGAAACCAGATGATTCCTGTCAAGATCACTGCTGGCTAAATAGATATTATTTCTTGTATGGACCTTCTCATCCGGATTGTGTTGGGACCGAGGTCCTGCCGGTCATGGATAGTTGAACTCTGCCATAGATTCTGACCATCTCCAGGCTGACCATTTCCGGTGATTTCATCGTCTTGTCCAGTGCCTGGCGGGCACTTTCACACCCACATCAAACTGCCTGGAGCAGATTCCGTCTCTCTCTCTCTCTCATCTATCTAAGAGCGCCAGCCACATATAAGCCAATGCATATGAGTTGCTATGAGTGCGAAAAGGAGAAAACGTGAACGGGTAGACGATGTGTAAGAGACTGGCATTCTGACTAATCAGCACTTAGAGAATACTACCAGTGCTTTGTTGAAGACAATAATGAGCTATCTCAAATGAGTTTTCGAACGTCTTCATTTTAATTAATGACAATTTTTTAGCGTCAGTAGACATCGCAGAAGCTAAGGCTAAAACAACTATGGTTTGGATAAAAAAAAAAAGGTATTTTACGACTAGAATGCCATAAAAGTTGAGTCCCAGTATTAATCACTAGGAAGCATTCAAACTTAGATTACCCATCTGCACAAAATATAAAAACACATCGCTAGAACACACCGGTCTCATCACGCCTCTAAACGTAAAGATGGCATTCTGGTGATCTGACTGAATGTTCAGGTGAGATATATTCAGGAGTAAAAAGATTTTATTACTACTATTTTTTTAAAACATGGCATTTATTTTTAACAAGGACAGACATTTTTTAAAACATGAGTTTTTCAAGGTTTGTAATGTAGGACAGGTTATTTTGACATAAGTTTTTCCGAGAAAAGGCAAAAAACGATATCCTTGAAGAACAAAGAATGTTCTCTGGATCTGTCTCTGCAACTGACAGGAATCCTAGATTCAAGTGCATATTTGTTCATTACGGTGGATCTGAAACTTTTCTTTGAAACTTCCAGGAAATCCATATAAAAGGCATTAAAATTCTTTGTTAAAGGGATAAAAATATATCTTTCATTCACACTTAATGACGTAGTTTCCTTCATTTTATTGATCACCTACCGAAGAAATGGCCTATGAAGAAATAGGTCAATTCTGAAGAAGGGAGAATATTTTTTTTTTCGTCAACGCTAGAAATTTGTTTTTCTCACATTTAAGATTATAGGAAACAAAAAGGTCAAAGGTCAAGTGGGAGGATGAGAAATCCAAAAACTACGAGGCAAAAAGGAAGAGATGAACAAAATGAAACAACCTACAAGCATATGGAAATTATAACAATGGAATATTCCTTGACAAGGGAAATTCAGTGTTTCTTAACATGATAATTGGAAGTTTAATCATTTAGGAATTGAAAAATTAAACATTGGGATAAGGATACGAGAAAGGCTGACTGGATAAAATTGTTTGTAGCTCTAGGTCTAAACATGGTCTGTCCTCTCGCTGTAATGTGATGGGATTATTGCCAACATAAATCTCTTCATCACTTTCCATCTAACATTTTCACTGCCAGAGTCCACGTGCAATATATTTGTCTCTTTTCTTCCTTTGTCAAAACAAATTATTCACTTACACGCCGCATTTTTGTTTTAACTGTTTACTCTCTGTATAAACTGTTCCTTCTTCTTTTCTTTCTCTTCCTCGAAATCAGTTGTCAAAAGGAACCATATTGCAAAATTAATTTATGTATTTATAATTAACACATACATAAACATTACATCAACTCACGCATTTAAGTGTGGTTAGTTGTAAAGTTTAGAAACACAAAACAATGAGCTCAGATTCCCGACCACATATGTTATTGTTACTGGCCGTAGTCTTCCAAGAACTATCTACAATTTCCAGTTTCTTTTTTTTTTTTCCTGACCTCCCATTTCGACTGCTGTGCTGAATAAATTTCATGTAAATCCGTAATAAAGCATTATGCCAGTCGATTTCTTAGCAACCGGTCGCCAGCGAATACTATTGTTCTACTCTGTCTTTAATAATTCTCTGGTTTTAACCATTTTCCGCTGTTGTGATAATGAACTTGGCACACTTGAAAAACTTCACCTGTCCGAGGTTCAGTCTGGACAATGTCAAAGTTGATGCAAAATGCTGATCCTTCATCCTGGTAAATAGAATTAGACGACGACTTATGGTTCCCATTGTCCCTGTGAGTCGGACTACTAAAGAACATTAACCTTCTGGAAATAAGAAGATAAGTGAAAGGCTTAAACGGGCCAACTTCAGCATTAGTACGGCTTTCATCTGTGAAACGCGTGTCATGTACTTTTTAAAAGCAAGACCACAATTACTGGGCGACTGCTTGGGGTAAAAGTGAATTATGTTAACTCGATTTGTGAGAGATATTCGGACGGTTTCTGTCTCAGCACCAACGGCTTTAATCCCCCGGCGACAGATAAACTTGCGGGAAATTCCTTTCTGCCCAATTACTCACTTCGTGCGGCTGACCCTTCGTGTTCAACACGCCTGAAAAAAGCTGGTCGTTCCTATTAGAGATATTTTCACCTTCCCTGTCTTGTTCCCATCTTTGATTTTTGATCAAAGGCGTCTTGATATAATATGCAACGTACGCAAGTCTACAACCAGAATCTAAATTTGTAAAATTGACTACACATTGACTTAAATTCTGAAAAAGCACACACCATACAAAAAGTGTTAATATCTACCTATCTGTTTTTAAAAGATAGATACATTATGGTGGGAATCGAGCAAAGAAATAAACAAGGATGGAACCTCGGAAAAAGGTTAGATCGAGACTAACCAGCTTTCAGTGGCTTATATGGACACTGCCACCAGACACCAATGATATGTACTTTAGTTTGAATCTCTTTTCTTGTGTCCTCCCTTATGTTTTTGTCCCTGTCAACACAACGAATTTATCCGAACTTATGGGACAGTGACAACAACAACTCGACAGTACCTGTTGGTAATAGCGGAGACCAGCGAGACATGAAGAAAGGCTGAGGACCAGCGGTCACAGACCTGTCGGAAGTGTGGGCGGGGAGAGGGGGGGGGGGGGTGTAAGACGGATGGTGAAACCTTGTATAGTTTATCACGTGCATTGGCAGGTCGCGACCGTGAGTTCTAGCAGGTTTTCACCTCTCTTGAACCTTCAGTATGAGAGTCATTAACATATTTCGTGCTTTGCAAGAGTAGTTCCAGGAGGCTTCTAAAAGACAAACATCGACCTTGCTAGATAGAAAAGGTTTCATTCTTGTTCGATGTCTTAAACAATGTTAGATGGTAAATGCAAGTTACAGCTTTTCCGTGAAACATCGTCAGAAGTGTCTTACAGTAATGTTTAAGTATAAAAGAGCGTAAATCAAATTAAGTGTTCTTAATCTTGAGCCTTTTTAATACTATGGCATATTCTTTCTCTTATAATTACAGTCATAATCAATATGTTCCTCTGCAGAAAACTGCCTTTTCTTCATTCAGAAATGGATGTTGTTGTATACAGTAAGGATAATAAAGACCAAAAAGAAAATTAAACAAACAAAAGCTAGAGAGAAAAAGAAAAAAAATAAGAGCTTGATAAATAAACACAGCCGCATAACAGGAAGAATCCCACTTTTCACTGAGAAGGAAAAAGGAGATAGAGAAGGGAAACATAAATTAATGCTAATTGGAGTGAAAGTTAATCAAGAGAGCAGGAGGATCAGGAGACTTATGAATCGCTGACAGAGTTATTGTAGATATTGAACATTGCGATGTTATTTGCCATGTTTAGATAAATCATGCATGCACAAGATCTATAACCCTAGGTTATAGCATTTGTCTGTGATACACTTCCTGTTCGTCTTGCAAATTGCTGATGAACAGCTCTGTCTTGCAGTGCAGCATTAACAGGGGAAAATGTCTTGGTTTGTTCATAATGTTCCTGCCGGATCATCAAAGAAGTCAAATAACAATGACTCATAAAGATCAGGTGTGATGATAGAATACACAATACACATCAAGGTTAGTTGAGTCATTTTGAAATTTAAAAAGTGGAAGTAAGATTGGGTAAAGTAACTTTAACGATATTTTGGCAGGGAGATCAATATAACAAGTAAGAAGACCCATCCTATGTTTTTCTATACTGTGTCAATCCAAGAAGAGAGTGAAAATGATAGTTTAAAATAATTATGTCCTTCTTCAGATCTACACTGTCTTTCGGTCAAGACAGGAAGATAGTCATATATCCAGCAAATACAATAAAAAAAACATAATATAGACCAGCTTCTTTTCTTTCTTTTTATTTTCGTTTTTTATTTTTCTTTTCAAATCAACGGCAGCTTATTCTTAAACAGTTCAGAGTTGCCTTTGATCTAGTCCCCATAAAATGGCAATAGCACGGGCCATTGAAAACTAAGCTCAAGTTCTCAGTCTCAATAGGGCAACGCCCAGGCTAAACCGTACAGTTTCTGTAGGTCAATAGATGCGCCTTACCAAGTAGTTGTTAACTCCTTCGCCACCGGGATATAAATTCATTTTGTCTTAAAGCTGTATTTAGATACAGCTGGCCCTTGAAAACTGTTGAAAAGCTTAATTCTTATTATGCAGTAGATATTTCTTGTTTTGGTTTGGTTTGTTTTGGTTTGATTTTGATTTAGCACAACAATAAGAAGTGAATAACAAATCAGCTCAGTGTTGCTCGGTGTTGGATTCACCTGTAGACCTAGCAGGCTGAAGCCTAGGATGTCAAAATCCAAGGGGCCTCCAGCCAAGGTTCATAATATCTGTGACAGTCTCAGGCCTTTCTTACACATGCCGTCTTAGCGCACTGCAAAATTGAAATATCCATTTTAATATAACTCATGCATTTTTTTCAATTACATACTGTATTTCACAATAACATCTTACCTTCAGAAGAGAAATTGTCAGTTGTTGAATGTTAAATCCTGTCGTCATGTACTGCTTTACTTAAGTTTATAATCAAACTCAGTTTTTTAAATTTTCTTCTAGTGAGAATAGGGGATTTCGGAAAGGGTGAGAGGTGAGGGGGAAAGAAGCTCAGAAGTGGAGTAGCCTTAGCCTCCCCCCCCCCCTCCAACCCCTTCATCTTTATCTATTCCCTGTATTACTATAATAGCTGCCGTCAGACATGTGAGCCTCAAAATTCTAGAAAACTATTCTGAGAATGAAAGGGTTAAACACACAGACACTATAACATCCCTATTGGCCCGGCAGTTCTCCCTGATTGCCTGTAAGAACGCGTTTAACGATGTTTATGCTTTTAGAATAATTAGATTTTAATAGCTTTTATTGATCACTGTGCACAGCAGCCCATAAAATGCCAAAGGCAGAGTGCTTTTAAGCCTCAAAGTTTATGACTGGAGTACTTGACGATCATTCAAATGAAGTCCAGAAAACATAGTCATTTTTAGGGCTAGACCAAGATCTAGTCACAAACATCAAGACAACAACAACAATAGTATTAATGATGAATAAATAATTAAATAAGCACAGTCATCTTTAGATGGCGATTTTAATCTCGAAGAGTTTCAATGGAAAACCAGTTCGCTCTTTTCGCGCTGGCATCTCCTACTTTGTCACCAAAACCTGAAGAGAAGATGTCATGTCTTTGTCAACCAATAAACGCTTTTCCTTAGAAAAATCACCATTAGCTAGTAAACTGTACTGAGACGGCCTTAAGCTGGGTACGTATTCCTAGACACCGTGATCATCATCATTATGTCATTGTTCCCGTGACAAATGTCGCCAGTGTGCACATTAAAGACAGCAGTCAAGAATCTCCAGTGTCTTCGATCTTATCTGATGAACCTAGTGAAAACGACTTTTACGTGAAAACTTCTGTCATATAGTATAGCAATCGAGATTCAGGGTTATGATATTTCCTTTAACTTTGCCTATAAAATGCAGTTTTCAGAGGATGAAGTAATGCAATAGGTTGTCTCTTAATAATGTGGCAAATTAGAGTTGAATAGATGGAGATATAATTAAACTGTGGCGAATAATGTGTTTTGTCGAGATAAGTCAGTTCCGCTGTTTACAGCACCACACCAGCACCGTAAATAACACACAGGCCTGTCCGCCCGTTCTTTGGCATTGCTAATCAAGGCTTGAATGGGTGTGAGTCTTGAACGGTATGTGCATGAAACAAAGAGGAAGAGAGACCTGCGTATCCATCTATTGATGCACAGCACAGTTTGACAAATCGATTGTTTGGCAAGATCGAGGTTCAAGATAACACGGCCACGCTATTCTCTGGAATTGCTTTTGTTTCTGTATCATTTTCTAAATGTACCCTTTGAAAAATTCTATCAGTTTTGTCACTTGCAGAGAAACAATACATTCCGTTTGGAACAATTACCAAAAAAAAAAATTTAAAAAAATTGAAGGCTCTTTTTTCTCGAGGGAAGGGAGGGGGAAGGGGAATGGCTGTAAATTAAATCGAAGTGCCAACGATACCGTGTCTACTCCACCAAAGGGAGTTAACTGTTAGCTTCAACATTTGAAAGTGACTCTGGGAGCGACGGCTTTCAATGGCAGCAACAAATTTTCATTTTTCTCAAGATTATGGATACGCTGCCGATAGCTGTCATACTGTATGTTCAATTCGTCTTGCTTTTTCATATGATTCACGAATACTGACAATCTTCTGATACTGGTAATTGTTGAGTTAATTCAAATTTTGACATTTTCTTAAGACCAGTCTTTGGATCGATGCTGAAGATATGAGTTAGCTGGTGTCCGTCGTTTTTTCACATATGGCAATAGAGTAAGACATGTATTTGTCCATATCAAACAAACCTAAAGGTTGTGGAGCATCAAACAGCTAAAAAAACAAAGGAAACATTACGATCGTTTGAAAAACTAGATCAGACACTACCTCACAAGCTCATAAAGAGCCCGAACAGTTGATTGGAAAAACATCCCTCTTCCCTTCTTCTCCCCATTTCCCACATGCACTAGAACAAAGATAAAAAACAATGTGGGAAATCCAATCCCTTGTTTGAATTGGAGCTGAAGCTGTATAAAAGCAGACTGTGGTGAGTTCATTCTTTTGTTTGATCGACAAAGAAAGAGCTCAAGCTATTTTTTTTAAATAATTCCGTCAGTCTCATTCAGAGTGAGTTTCTTTTCCCGGCGATTTTATCATGAGCTGAAGCAGTGATAAAAATTCTGGGGACGATGTAGACACTGAGCTTTCTTATTTTGCTCATTGAAATTTGAAAAATGTCAAATGGGCTAGTGTATAAAAAGGTCTTAATCAAAATAATTGCATAATAAATACGCTTTGGTTATTAAATGTATTGACTAAAGCACGTACCAAAGTATTTTTTTTGTCCATTCCGTTGATTAACGCAGTGATAATCAATCGACATAGACTCTATAAGTCAGTCAGAATGCAAGTAAAAATCAATTTGCCAACAACTCATATAATGATCTGTTCTAGTGAATGATGATCAGTCGAAAGTATGGAATGACTGGATAGAGCGAACATACAGGAATTGTCCTTTGATAATTTATTTTATTAGATTTCATGAGAATTTGTCCAGACAGTTTTTACTGTTGTTACTGGTGTTGTTGATTTCAACAAATTTATTGAACAAGAACAACTTGAGTCAGTACAGCACTGTAACCACTGTGACCTCACGTTCGGTAAAAAACAATTTTTATTGGAGCTCGGCTTCGTCACTGTCTAAGCCACACTCGAACAACAGTTAAAGTAATAAAATATGTAATAATAAAACGAATAATTTTAAATAGAAAGTAGAAGCGCATGCCAAGAAGAAACCATGAATGCCAATACAAGATAAGATGAAATAAATTTCATTTCCTTATGGGAAAAGTCCTTGCACAGTTGATAAGATGTGATAATGTCATATGAACAGACTCAAGAAAAAAGAGCCGATGGCAGAAATGAATCTCTATATTGCTGTTGATTACTTCCTATGTAGATGTTTATAAGTGGATGATTCTGTTAGAAAGAAAAGGGAGGTGGATAGAGACTGACTACTCTAATAAATGAAATAAGGTTAGCAATCATACTAGGGTTAACGGTGTCAAATATACTTGTTTCGATGTGCAGAGCTCTTAGGCATAACGGGAGCAAATGGATGAATGGCTAGCAAGCAAGAGCCATAAGAGGAGGCCAGGAAGTAATCAAAGCCAGTTGTAGGAGGAGAAGTAACGACATGACGTACGTTTACATGTTCGGAGAGCCATCAGCCGGAACTCTGGAGAAAGACTAGTTGGAGTGTACAGTGGAACGGACTTGTCAGAGCTGTTAAACATATACGGCAAGCCAAAGTCAGCCAGCTAGCAAGAATGATGATGAGTTCAAGGCCAGTGTTATCTCAATAATCGGACATTTGCCATGTCCACTGAGGACCAGAAAAATGCTGAGAAGATTGGGCTACTACGATCCTCTCATGGGCGAAACATGGCGGTCAGTGGACGTATGAAGTACGGTCAATGTGAATTGACGCGGTGGATAATGGACAGTCAAGCGCTGACTATGATAACAAGTACTGACTTTACTGGTACGAGAGAAAGTAACGGGAAATAGAGAAGAAAATAACATCTGCGTTACCAAGGAAGAACTGGAGTTGGACTGACAGTGTTTAATAATATCGATGTGCATGCAGTCAACATTTCTTTAATTTTCTCTTTCGGAAAGTTAGGTATGCTTATATTGATATCTCCTCAATTTTCAAATTACATTTTAAGATAGTAATTACACAGATGTAAACCGAAGAGAGAGCGGGGCTGGAGAGCTGGATTCGCATGCAAATTACACATGACCGTAACTGTTTCAAAATCTGTTTTCACTTCGTGTGTTTCCCGACTGTTATTTAATAGGAAACCATTGTTCTCGGAGCAAACCTTATAATTTTTATACGCGTCCTGAAATATGGCTTTGGCTAAAAAAAAAAAAATTTAAAATTTGATTTTGGATTTTTGTTTTCTCTTAAAATGTTCGGCCTTTTCTGCATACAGAAATTAGTATTATAAAGTGAATATGTCCATTCTGAGGTGTTTGACCCATGGTCATTTAACGGATCTCTCGCCTGCTGTCAACCAGAATTTGGCTCCCTCTGTTGCTATATATAGTGATATATCATCATTATTTGACCGGATACAAGCAAAGAATGCATAAAACACTTATTGTGACCGTTTCTAACAATATCTGGGGCCCAAGTGCCAGGGATGGATATTGGGTGATCATTCAGAGGCGAAATAAACTCACGCTCACGCAAGTTATCAGTGGTAACCTTTCACCAGGCGCTCTAAAATGAACTCTCACCTCCTATAAAAAGCAAAATTGTCTTCTATTTCTGATGCTTCAGAGCACACTTTGAGCAATCTGCAATGATAAAGGTCAAGAATATATTGGTTTTGACATAGAAAGATAATGAGGTCATATATAGGCCCTTAAGAACCCGGAAATGACTTTATGGCAGCCCTTATAAGACAGGAGATTGAGATAAAAATTCGAGAAAAGATATGAACAGAAACACAGGAAAAGCAACAAAAGACACAGAAGTCATGGAAAGAGGGTTAAAATGTGAAAAAGGCTGTTACAGGCTCAAGGCCGAATAAAAAAGTCACCATGTCAATTTTTCCCTTAAAAACACTTTAAACGCGTTTTTCTCAAAATCCAACTTTTTTCACCATTTTACGATCTACCTTTTTTTTACCTTTTTTCAACTGATTCTAACTAATTTGGCATACTTCAACAAGACCCAAACATCGTACGTTTGAGGGACCCATTCTGTTTGTATGCTTTTGGAGAAAAATAGGTTTTTGTTAAAAAAAAAAAAAGCGAGGAAAATTTGAATATTCACTGCATGACACTTTCTATAATTTCTACAAATTTTTCCTTTGCCCATGAATTGGTGACAATGGATGGCAACTGTCCGAGAAAGTCCTTTTTTTGAAACTGTTTTTTTTTCCTAATATGAGCGTGCCGACTTCGATGGCTACAATAGTCTATCTTTAATAATAAAAGATAAAAAAAAAAAACACCTCCAGAACGCCCAGACCCACACCCCCCCTTTACCTATGTCATATTCAGCCATATAAAAGGTCAATGTTTAGCAAAGACAACACTCTACAAGACCTTAAATACAATCAACCAGTCAGTATGTGTCTGTGATTTGATATCGCAAATTAGAGTAACTCAAATTATTCTCACAGGAGTCAAAGTAGGTAGCCCAAACTATCTTCATATTACCACATCACCGCATAATATGATCTCATTGGTATCTCGGGAAATGTGGGACTCTAAGAGCAAGTGTAGGAAATGTTCATAACAGTGATATCTTAACCTTTCTGTGCTTTGGGCTTTACCAAACAAAATGTGTGGGACTTTGTTATCGCCATAATATTGTTTGAAATGTCCCCAGATTTCTCGAAAACATCCAATACCACAGGTCATTACATCAAGACAGAACATTGATGTTATTTTATCCACAGTGACATTGAGGAAGAGACCGCTGGATATTAAGAATAGGTTTATTGTTCATACGTTTTTTGAAAGAATGAACAGGTACCGTGAGGAAGAGAATTGGAAAACTGAACAAAGGAACAGAGAGTTAAAATGGTACTGCTCACACCAGTTGTCGACTTTCTAGTCATTATAGAAAATTATTCCAGTTTCGATCCAAGAAAACCGACGTAATCTAATTACAGCATTGTGCTGAAACAAGCCACTAGGCTTGCTGGTTTTGTTATTGTTGTTGTTGTTGCTTTTTTGGCATTTTTATTTATGCGTACTTAAAACTTAACCCCCTCAGGTGTTTTTCTCATGGCATGGAGATAAAGGAGGTCTGGGAGGGGAAAGGAACATGACATTCTTTTTGGCTCTGATGATCCGAAAACATTTAAAATGTCAGAGAGATGAGCTTTAGTGCTATAAATAGTTAACTCAGATCTAAGCTATTTTTAGCCGCTTGAATGTGTTGAGAATAACTGTTTCTCCTTCTCTCCATTCTTTTTAAGCGACTTAGTAATGGTATAGTTTTCTTTTCTTTTTCTTCTTCTTCTTTTACGGAACAGAAATTGTCAACGCTATTTGAACTTGATGGAAAATGGAGAGACTAAAGGAATGTATTTTTTCTTCTCATTCCATTCTTCCTCATTACCCCCTTTCCTTTCTCTCTCTCTCTCTCTCTCTCTATTTCGCCTCACAAACTTGGCCAGGAACGAAAGAGGTCAGAAAGAAGTGTGCAGTTGTGTTTTGTGAGTGTGTGCTGTGGATATGTGTGAGAGAAAAAAGAAACTGAGTGAAAGAAAAGAAAATGTATGAGAAAAGGATACAAACAGCACATCGAGGAAGTCACAATCCGATAAAACAGTAGTGGTCTGTCTGTCATTTATTTATTATTTATTTATTTATCATTTATTTGTCATTTTGTTTTTTATTTATTTGTTTATTGATTTATTTATTTCGTATTTATTCATTTTTTCTCTGTGTGTGTACGTGTGTTTTTCTTCACGTTTATTATATACCTTCATCTCGATGAATCAGATCAAAACATAAACCCATTGTCCCTAATGAACTATTTCGAGGTTAATCACATGACCGAAGGCTCATCGCTCAAACATGGGTGTGTTTATGTAGTGTGCACATGTAGTGCTCATCATTCGCCAAGAGCTTCTGCCATGTGTGGAGCATTTGTATCCAAAGCGCGGATACAAATCAGTATGTGTGAGTGACAATCTCTCGGTCAAGTGAGCCACTTCGAAATACCTCGTGATACATTATCCTGTTCTAATAAATTTGAGAGATCAGGGTGGGCAAACTGCAAACTACTGGCCAATAATGCTCTGATTCTCTCTGCACTCTCTCCTTCGGCCCATTTTCCATCTATTCATCCATCCATCCATCCATCCATTCATCCATTCATCCATCCATCCCAATTCAAAGAGAGCATCTGTTTCGTTTTTATGGCACAGACGTTTTGTTCCGCAACTCGCAATAAATACTATGATTGTTCCATATCTTTTTTATGTCAATGTTTTATTCGGCTTTCTCTTGCAGGAATTCTACTTCAATCTCCAAGTCAAGTTTGGAATATCTTTAGTTTCAAGGACTGCCATCCTATTATTTAAAGGACACTGTTGCCGTTCCCATTTTTGTAATCTGATTTTTCAGTAGGTTCATTCGTCTTGACTAAGCATGTCCGCAAGAAAGAGAGAGAGAGAGAGAGAGAGAGCGAGAGTAAGGAGAGCACAGGAGAGAGAGAATGAAAGAGAGAGAGATACAGACAGGCAGACAGACAAGCAAACTTACAGACATACAGCAGACAGACGGACAGAGAGAAAGACAGGGAGATAGATATATAAACATATATACATACATACAGACAGACAGACATGCAGACTCACAGGCAGGCAGCCAAACAGGCAGACAAAAGATAGATAGATAGATAGATAGATAGATAGATAGATAGATAGATAGATAGATAGATAGATAGATAGATA
>JBCEWB010075663.1:0-13048 GCA_039654565.1 Peronia peronii | reverse complement strand
GGATTGAGTTGATACTAGTGGGAGAGCAGAAAAAAAAAAAAGGCTCATCGTAGCTAAAAAAAAAAAGAACAAGACCCCAAAACTGAAAAATAAACCACTTGCATATCGGAAAAAAGAATCAGAATATCATAATTATGTACAGGTACGAACAGAATCACTCTCTGTGATATAATTATATCCCGGAAGCAGAATGAGTTAAACACACATGCACAGCTGAAAGAATCAAACTAAAATTTATACATATCAGAAGAATGTAACTTAATATAAGAAAAAATATGACTTAACTTTACGTAAACAGAGAGAATATAACTAAGTTTTACGAAAACCAGAAAGAGAATTGGTATACGTACTTTGCAAAGCGGAGACAGAAGTAACTTTCTAAGATCCAGAGCAGCTTTTAAAACAAAGTTTGATAATACAGTGTAATACAGCGTTAAAATTATTTATAAATCGTACTATGACATTAAATTTATTTATGCTGACTGAATATTGGTCTGCATCAACAGTCTAGTCTGTGTTCTAAATCTATTTTATTGTATAAAATGCCGCATCATGTTCTTTGTCTTCAGTTCCTTGAAACTATTTGTAATCGTATAGTGACTGCTTCAGCCTGGGCCATAGATGGTAAGGTAAATAAAAGACAAAGTGCTATATGAAAAACCCATAGATATGAGGTTAACCCTCTGAAGTCACGGTAATATAAAAAAGATAGCTAACTAGATGGCGACTAACCCAAAAATAAACTTCATTTCTGACAGTTTGAAGATCAAAGAACTTGGGACGTTCATTTGGTGCAAAGATAAAATCACAGATACTACTGAATTCGCAACATGCAATATCAACTCATTTACTCTTCGAAGCCCATCTTAATTGCAACACTGGGCTGCAAAGATTAAATCCTTTGACAAGAAATGCTCGCATCCCACAATTTCCCATAGCCCTAGGTATTCAATTTTATAGTACAAACTACATCAAACAGCAGTAAGTTATAGCTTGATTTCAACAAGAACAATCCTCAACAAGTTCTCAACATGTATTTTCTTTTCCTTTTCCTTTCTTTTTCTAAATACTGTCTTAAACAATAGAGACATAGATTTGTGCTCTTGCTTTTATGAAGAAATATGAACTGTCAGTCTGTAAAATGCTATAACAAAGAGCAAGAGCTTTGCCATCTCATGAGATCAAGTCAAAGTTCTACACACTAGTATAGGGGAAAACGGATCCTATGCTACCACACAGTATCACAATATACTATGAAAAAAAAAAAGAAAAGAACAACAAAACAAAAAACAGAAGAACTATGCCGACAAGAGTTACTCAGATCCAGTATTTTTCTTCTACGTTTAATGAAGAATATGGGCTGAAAAATAACAGAAATGCAAGTCAAATTTTACAGAAATAATAGTAATTAAAAAAAAAAAAAAAGATAAACTCTGGCACTAAAACGAACCAGGGTGTTTTCTTGTTGAAAATCAGAGATTGACCCACTGCATGAACTAGCACCAGATCTACCTCTGTATTTTCGAAGAAATTAAGAAAAAAATATGTTACCGGCAAAATCAAAATATTAAGCTTTCGTTATTGTGAGGAGCAGAAATGCACATGGTAAAAAGTCACAAGGTTAACGTTTTCAGAAAACTGGAGTTTTTTTTATAGAAATCCCTATGGTTTGTTATTTCATGAAACTAGACTTATGACGTTTATTTACAATTAAGTTCGTTTTCTTCCTTTCCTTCCGTCTTTCTTTCTTTCTTTTTTTTTTTTTTTTAGTTCTTTCTTTTTCATTCTTTTTTCAGTTTTTCTTTTCTTTTTTTTTTTTTTAGCCCCCAGTGAAAGAACAGGCGCACACGGCTAGCATTGTAAATATGGCAAAATGAATTGCTTTTAAAACAAAACAAAAAAAAAGACAACAGGACCATTGTGTGCATTACTGCTTATTATGTAGTGTGTGTTGAAAAAGGTCAGTGGCTATTTCGGTAATGCCAAAGAAAGAAATCAGGTTATAACACTACAAAATGCTACTGGAAGAATAGAAAACTGTGGAAAAAATACTTGTCAATAACAAAATTTTCAGCAAATTATTCATGAAGAAAGGCTAGTGGCTGTCACCTCATGTACAAAACATACAGTGTGTACTGTAAGTGACAAAACAGGGTATATCATGACATGTAATAAGGTATTTTATTACATGGAATCGTGTCATAGAACACCGGAGTATCGTTGATTAACGAAAAATAGCAATAAGGACATCTCATGATGTCAATAAAGAACAACAGTGTATTTTGGGGATGAATGAAGGCTTTGCAAAGTTTAAAAAGAAAAAAAAAGGTGTTAAGTATTGAAATAAGTAGTGATGATACCTTCGCAGTCTTTGTGAGCTACAATCATTGGTTGGTAAGACTAAAAGTCGTCCTATAGAAAATAAGCAAATGTAACAATTTCAGTGCATTTTAAATGAAGATATGCAGCTATGCAATCGTGTTATCATGAAATCTTTGCGACATTCTTTCATATACAATTAAGTTATGAACTTTCAGTGTTTTATTTCTGAAGATCATTGGCAATGTCACTTCTTAAATCAAGCAACAGTACTAGAGTAGTGAAGACAGTATTATGCAATAGGCTTTGTTGTAGAATGAAATGAAATTTGTGCTTGAAAAACAAAATACTGACCCTACGTAATATAATTAAAGCTGGATATCTATCATTATAACCTGTAGGCCTACTAATCCTTTAAAATCAGATCAATAGCCATAGGAAATTAAATCTGTAGTATCATTTTCAATCTCCAGAAAAATCTCTCAACATTTACTTGTTCGATAATAATATTTATATTATTGCTCTTGCAGTGGAATAACGATTAGTGGTTTCTGTGCTGTCAAGATAACATTTTATTTTGTGACACAAAAGATATCACAGAATGAAACATTTGATCACGTTAAAGGACAAATAGCCCTCTGATTTTTTTTCTTTCTTTCTTTCGTTCTTTCTTTCTTTCTTTCTTTCTTTCTTTCTTTCTTTCTTTCTTTCTTAGAATTCCAAATTTTTTCATATTTTCCAAGTGTACGATGTCGCTATGATATGCAGGACGTTCCTTTGGGTACTCTATTTCAATCGAACTAATATCACTCATATTAAAGTTATCAATAGAATTAAATATAGGAACTCTTCAAGCGCAGACATTTTGAGTGCACGTTTTGTCGAAATTTTACCTGATGTGGGAATAGCCTACTAGTTCCCGACAGCAACCAATCAGCACTTTTGGCAGTAGAAAATGAGTCTTATTCACTGATCCACTTATTGTCGGTATTTTGAGTGCACAACAGAATTCCTGGTGTTTTTTTTTTTTCTGGATCTGTTAGGAAATGCAATGCAATCAAAGTGATTGCTTTGGTTTAAAAAGCATCTACAGAGTCTTCCTTACTATTAATTTACACCACTGAGGTTTTAAAAAAAAATAACAGAAGGTTAACAGCCTTAATTTCCCTGAAACATGCGCCGTGCGCTACACTTCATCGAATGGAATCGTAATTGTGTGAGCTTTAAATCGTCGAATTGCCTTCAAATAATTATAGATCTACATTACGTGTTGTTAACTTAGCAGTTCTCTTAGACCCAAATTACAACATCAGTGAGAAAATATTTCCCCAAAACAAAATTCGGACAGAAAACAAAACAAAAACATTCTGTTAACGAAAAGGTTCATAGACTTCAAAAAGACATGGCCTCATATTTCAATAGCTTGAATTGTAGAATAATGGTTACTGATGCAGATCAAGCGTTGTCTTTTAAGATGCGGTAAACAATGATATATTCCGTCTGGATTTGAATATTTTGTCTGCTTTTAACTCTAAAAATGTCAATACAAATACCGGTGTATCCGAGATGCTGAGATAACATTAGAGTTCACGTTTTAAAATGAAAGTTCACCTTTGATATGTAATGAGCATCATGACTCTTTCTGCCTGTCTAGAAAGGAAATCGAAATCAAATTAAGATATAATATTGAAGAAATAATAGAAAGAGTTACAAAAATTCATTTCTGTCATCAGCATTTCTGAACCCTCCTTTATTTTGATGCTCCTTGTGGTATTTTAGTTCGTGTGCGTATCAATGTATTACACTCAGTATTATCTACTGTGGACGAAGCTTCCTTTAAGACTTTCGTCCGGATCGGAAAATTGACACTTCAAGGCTAAACTTGTACACCCAATCAGGTCAAAATCCGTGACTGGAGATATTGATCCATTTTACACTCTTTGCTAGCAATAAAAATGAGACAAGTACTCGTGTTTCCGTCGTGAAATTCGCAGGGTTTCCACCCACTTCCATGGTTTTTAGTGCTTTGATAGAGCGTGACGTCAGCTTTGGCGAGATTTTACAGATTGATCAATTAATCAACAGGGCGACTGGAACCTAGCATCAAACCGGACGTATATCTCCGAATTTTAGACGTGATTGACTTCATGTGGTACAAAAAGAACATGAACCCAAGGAGGATCAAAAATTGATTTAGCATTGCATATTACCACTCTAAACGCAGTAACTGCCGCAATGATCTGTCCATTTCATACACACAAAAATGTTGAGTGTCAAGTTTAGCTTTGAACTTGAAAACACACCATGAGCTCATAACCTATTCTGTGCTACAAGGAACTAAATCTGTTGTTATGCTTGCTATGGCAGTCTGCCAAGATTTCATGATAAATTAATTTTTAAACAGGATCTTTCCATAATCGCTCTGAGTTTTGGACAACCATGTTCATTCCTGATCGACGTGTGACTATTATGCCCATACTATAGTAGTTGATCATTTCAAATACCTCATTTGTGTTTACGGTACAACGATATCTTAACTGGTTACTACTGTTGTAGTTGTTGTTGTTTTGTTGTTGTTATAGTTGTTGAGAGTCACAGTGTGACCGCTTCTGGGGTTTTGACTAGCAGCGCAAAATGAAACTGGTGGGAAGATATAATTCTAAAAATAACACTCCAGTGTTGATCAAAAGGGTTGCTACTTCTTAAATTTTTAATATTTTGCCTAAATATAAACAGCATGACTTGATGCACTCAATGATGGCATGAACTTCTATTAGAAATAGGAGAAAATGTGACAGCTCAAAGGGTGCATATAGTTTTAATTAAAGGAACAATGCAATCAATAAGGATGTTTCAATTCAATCAAATTAAATTCTGAAAACCAAATCCTCTGACACGAAATGGATTGGCTGAATCCCCGAGAGCTATAGAGGACAGCATGGGCTGGGGGAGGTTAGTGGTCTTAGCCTCACAGACATCACTATAACATAGTATGTAAAACAGTGTAAAAAAGTCCTGCAAATTTGTTGCAAAATTCGTCCACAATTGACCTAGCACAACGGCTATAAATAAAACAGTAAGGAAATAGCAGGAATTCAAACCAAAACCAGGTTCAAACTTTGTACACAGGATTTGAACTACATGGGACTAAGTTGTCTTCCTCTGATCTCATTTTATTTCCATTGTTATAGATTTGGGATTTTTTTTTTTTCTATTTTTTTTTTAGACTAGACAAGATAGGGTGAGGAATTAATGTGCAATTTTCACCAAAAACACTGTATTTACAGTAAAGGGACAGGCTATATTGTCTTCCTTTTCAGATAGTGTCCCGCTACTGTATATGGGTCACAGTGACTCTTTGTAATTCTAATTCTCGTTTCGAGTTCAAAGGAATGGCTTGCAATTTTAATGGAAATGAGAACGCTGAGCCTGAAACTAAAGTCTGGTCGTCTCGAATCTCAGCTACAGCACAGCTACAACATGTCCTGCGGGGATGATCTCATCGCTGTTTATCAAACAGCTGACAGAAATTGGATTGCAAATTGTATGTGAACATGAAGTTTTGCAAAATACTTGCCGAGATTTTCAAACTCTCAAGGGGTCATAAATACTTAATCTAACTCCTGTAGCAAATTCTTTTTTTTTTCTTCATTATCCCCAAATGGAAGCCAGAAAGATGGCGAAATGGTGTATAATGTAGTCAGGAAAGTGGATTAGTTTTACTTTAATTACGTCAAGTAATGATGAGGGAGAGAGTTTGGTCAAAATTATTATTCAGTGACAGGTTTTACTGACTTGATTTCAGTATAGACACAAATCTTTATCATCTGATACATGTGATACAATACATGTAATACAGGCATTAGTTTGGCCATGTGAGGTGGTGGGGGGGGGGGGGGGGGGGGGGGGGGGGGGGGGGGGGGGGGGGGTTGGGGGTGGTTTCCCCCCCCCCCCCCCCCCCGAATAAACTCCGCTATAAAATCTAAGTTATATATATATATATATATTCTGTTCCCACCTGTGTCATGCTAGAATTTTTCGTAGTCTTTGGGAATGTTGGTACTCTTTTACTTGAAATATCCACACAGTGTTGGCAATTAACAATGATAACATTAACTATGCCAATAATCACATTTACAGTCGTTCTCTCTATTTGCTGCTAGTAATAAAAAGCAAGCAGAAAGAATTATTTTGTAATGAGTGAAGTGATATTTTTTCTTCTTCTCCTTTTGCTCTTCTTACTGAATTTCTATGATACGACAACTATAACAAAACAATGATTTCAATTAATTAATTAATCAACAAATTGAAATATGATTGCTTATATTTCCTCTGAACTATTTTTCCTGTTCTGAGCGCAGCATTGTCCAACCAAGCAGTGCTATTATTTTAACAGAGAATTGAAGAGACCAGATCAAAATATGTCATGGAAAGAAGAGAAATACGAATAATCACATTGTGAGCATGAAATCGTACACATTTAAAATGATGTAGAATCTAATGATCTATTAATTACATTTTAGCAGTGATAGTATGGCGGAAGAATTTCTGAACGGCACATAATGGTAAAGAATTATAGTGCCCGTTGACATCATACACAATAAAGTGAGAAAAGATTGTGATAACGCCATGAGAATAAAATTCAATAAATTGCAAAGACTTAAATAGAATTTCAGTCATAATGTTATTATTATTCAAGTAAAACTTCAATAGCTTTGGTGGTAACAGAGGCAACAGTATAATTCACAGCTTGATCAACAAGTCCAAGAACTCTATTCTGAAAAGGTCGAACAAATAAAACAGACGAGACCTAATTGTTGGTATTGGTCTGGCCTGATTTTATTTTAAACAAAAAGGGTTTACTGGATATTGGGTAACAATGCAAGATGCTTTATCAAGTAGGTGTATTTTCATGTAAGGCTTTTTCAATTCCAAAGTAGAGAAATATATTTTATTTTTAATAGTGAGATTTTTGTAAGTAGGGTAAAGAAAACTATTTTTATTTCTGGCTCATTTTTTTAATGAAGCTCTCAACAATCGAAAAAAAAATCTAACTAGCACACCAACGATCGTTCGACCTAACGTGCATGCAAATTGATAGAATGATAATGATATTTGTAATAACGAAACAAACAAACAAACAAACAAACGATGACAAAATCCTAAATAATTTGATTACTCACTCTACTCTTTGCCCCTTTAGCAAGACTTAATCTTCGTCTCACTTTCACGTGTCCCATCACAATTTACTGGCCAAGGTAATCTGTTGGTATTTCCACTCTGTCAAAGACGAGCAGAATATCAAAGCTAGCATAGCTCTTACTTCTCACCATTCTTATCTATTTTTGATTGCAGTTTTCCCTCAATTTTCGAAAATAATAATCATTGCTACTTGGGGCAAAATCTGACTGAAGTCAACATTTCGCTCTTTATCTCACCTCTCTAACTTACAACAAAAGCGGCAGTTGCTATCAATTATCAATTCCATATGACAATCACAGGGACAATATGAATCGGAAAGATCATCACAAAGTTCTTGGCAGCCCAAAGTATTATCTATAGACGTGCGTAACAATAGTGATCGACCATAAAAAAGGAATGTTTCAGAACTTTACATATCACAGAATGATTGATGGACCGGCCGGGAAAGACGTCCAATTGTTATGGAATGCCTGTCTATCCACGGTCATACTAGCATTTCTCAAAAGACATAATATCATACAGCATTACAGAGAAATCAAGAACATCATAAGTGTTACGACTGATATGAAGTAATATTTTATTGTCTCGAAGACGACTTAATTAGATGACGCATTTCCATCAAAAGCGAACTTTTGAGTTCATGATCGCGATAGATATCACGTAGGGTTAAAAAGCTGCTTTAAACTGGGTGTTGTGGACTCATCAAAATGTGAGACCAGAGACTCTCGTACGTTTCTCTCCTGTTTCTAGGAGTGATGCTACCGCTAGTGGGGACGTAGGCAGAACCTTGAAAAGATCCGCAAATTAAAGATCCAAGAACTGACCTAGCCTGATTGGAACACAACGTCATTGTTCATGGCACAGCTCTGAACACGCCCATCAATTAATCGATCAGAACTGGACTAAGTCGGACTGATATAAAACTTCATTGATCGCGGAGTAGTTTTGAATAGGCCTGCCAGTTAAAAGACTGAAAATGGATACACCCGATTTGGAACAACGCTTCCTTGGCCATAGGCTACAATTGCACTCAAGTGTTTTGGCACAGATTCCGTGGTTCATGGACTAGTTCTGACCATGTCCTCTAAGTTAATGCTTGAAAAAAGGGACTTTGTAGGACAAATAAAATTGTATTTAAATTTCAAATTTGACGTATTAAGGTTTTTGCGTGTCACCTGGGATGTACTCTGTTGTCTCTGGCGGACCTGACAGGTATAATGCTGCGCTGCTTTTGCCTTGGCCTCCCCCCACTGCCCTCAACAGCGGCATTTATATCAGAACTTTCACGTCCCAGAGGCAAACTGGCTGAACCGTTTACCTCTTTATGGCTGTCGTGTCGCGACGATTGACTCTCAAATATATCGTCGTTTTGGAACGGATGTACTTCGTTGTCTTGATGTTCCAACTCTGTGCCAGAATCTGAGGAATTGTTAACATCAGCCTCCTCCTCCTCCTCCTCCTCCTCATCCTCATCCTCAAAGTCAACGAGATCGTTATTGGCGAAGACGGGATGTTCTGAGAAGGAGATACCTTTTTTCGTTTTTTGTTGTCGGGAAGACGTGAGTTCTTGAGCTGTGACATTGGACACAATCGTGTCCATCACGTCGACCGACTGGTCGTTGAGAGAGGAGATCGCGGTTTGTGAAGTCGGTTTCTCAGTGAAGAGTTTGCCTGGACCTTTCAGTTCTGACTGGCTGTTATCACAAAACGATCCAGTTCGTTGTGAAGCATTTTTGTCCCTGGCCTGTGAGGAATGCGAGTGTCCGGCATTAAGAGGTAGACCCGAAATCCGACTGGGAACACTGGTGTCTTTATAGTCATTATCGATGTTAGAATCGGCGACTTCATCATCGTCACTGTTTTCCGAGATCCGCGACAGAGGTAATGAATTCATTTGGTTTTTAGGATATTCAGTTTTATTTGATTTACGAGAATCCAGTCCATTACGGGCGTCCCGGCGTTTGGACTGTTTTGTATTGGAAGAACTGCCGTTGGTCGATTTCAGTATTCGTTGATTGCCTTTGAGCTGTCTCTTTGAAGAGGAGCGGTCTTCCTTCTGGAGATAGAAGGCAGCAGGCTTTTCTACCTTTGCTGTGGATTTGGTTGTCGATTTCATGTTACCCACTTCTGGGTCATTGGGAGGAGCAGACTTTGTTTTGCCTGGTGATGAAAAGGAAAAATTGGTTTAAATTTTTTTTCTCTTAACACACAAAAAAATGTTTTTTTAAAGTAGAGGAAGACGAAGAAAAACCAGGAGAAAAGGGAACCGACAGAAGAGATAACTTTTATTAAAGTCATAATGAACGAGCGAGGATTGTTAGTCTGGCCAAGCTTTAAAAAAAAAAAAGCCTTGTCTCAAAAAAAAAAGAAAAAAAAAAGAAAAAAATTTTTGTAATATGGAATGTAATTCTTTAAGTGTCCCCTACTATATATGATCCACGTGTTTCGGAGTTTTCTCCTATCACTCTCTTTCTGCCACACTATTCGCCCCTGATACCTGGCTGGCTTCCAACTCTAGAGGCCAGAGAGTCTTTGTATTTACCTTATAAACAAAACCAATGGAAAACAAAACAAAAGCAAGAGGAAAAACGGAAGCAAAAAGGAAACAAAACAAAAAACAAAACAAAAGAAAAAGAAAAACAAAACCCAAGTCCATTCGACACGGTACGCCATCTCATGGAGACATTTCTGAATGTAAACGAATGAGTATCCCTGTGATGTTTAGACTTCCATTTGACGATTCCTCTCTCAATGTTTTAATCTATCTCTAAAAATATTCCTTTGTAAATTTACCTGTAGAATGACTCCGACAGCCCCAGAATTCAAACATAACGCTCATGTCTGACTGTAATGCAGATATCGGACAACACAATTTAATGCTGCATTTTCCCACCAAAGTCACGTATTTTACAAGTATTCTTCAATATTCAAACATCATCGTCTGTTGTCGAATTTCCAGTTCTTGTTTTGAGTAAAATTAATGGATCTTTGATAGCTCTTTTCAAGATTCTTTGCGTTTCAAACGACGTCATAATATCCTAGATCGGCCAAATGTGATCTGGATATTTTCTTTTTGAGTGATATGTTAACAAATGCGGCAAATTCATCCGTATGATCAAATGCATTTTCTTTCTTATTTTTTTCCCTAAGCTATTTTCGATGTTTTTCTTTTGTGTCAACGCATTTATTAATGAGCATAGAAGGAGACCATGAACCACCCTTATATGTGTACATGAAGTGTGAAATAAAGTTAATAATTGGAATGTCAGCAATAGAAAGTTGTAATTGTAAGATGTCATATCTCCAAGTTGTTTTACAAGTTCATCTTCTTCCTTAGAATTGCTGAGAGAAAATCACCACGGTTTGTCAATAATGACTGAGTGACTGCCTGACCGACGGAAACACTTAGCCGCTGGGGAGAGGAGCTGTTGGCACATAACAGATGACTTGACAACTCTTCTTTGTTGGCTCCTGTCTTTCTCTTTATTCCGGACTTTGGCGAGAAATAGCGAGGCACATTCTTTGATGTTGTCTTCCCATTAATTCTTCTGCCTTCCTCGTCTCCTCTTTGCATGATGGATTTTGCAATCCCCGATGAAACTATGACATAATCAAATTAAATGGCCCACATCACCTGAAATGGCTTCTTCCTCTTTTAAGATCCAGAGCAATTTTTTAAAGCAAAACTGTAACACTCCCCTATGGCAGGGCTGAATTTCTATATGAGAAGCAAAAAACTACTTGTGCTCAATGAATATTCATCAGCATTAAATGTTTGTGTCATAAACGTATTTTCTGGTAGAAAACATCGATCATGTTCTTAGCTTTCAGCCTTTTGAAGCCATTCCTCACTCTGTATTAGTAATAAGTCACTCTGACCTGGGCTGTGCTGGGTGTAAATTCTTGAACAAAAGTCATCTTGGTGATAACGTTATCCTGATGATGAAATGAAATTGTCGACAACCTTTTGAAAATAGAATCTTTAACAAAAAAAAATTGAAGAGATGGACAGAAAAACAAGTGAAGATGAAGAAAATACTTGTTGTTAGATGGTGTGACTACTATGATAAAGTAGAGATTTCCAACGAACCTGAAAGAGAAAAAACATGTTCGTTCCCGAACAAATACAGCAGAAAATGAAATTGTGAAAGACTCCAGAAAAATGAAGGATGCGTGAAAATTAATGCCTAAAGAAGAAGAAAAAGAAGAAGGAAAGGGGGAGGAGGTAGGACAAGAAGATGAAAAAGAAATAGAAGAAAAAAGGAGAAGTAAATGAAATTATAACATACGACAAAGGGAGAAAAAGGAAAAAAAAAACGGAAGGAGAAGCAGACAAGGCTTTTGCTTTCACAATAACTGACTTTGCCAAGTGAAGGCTGACAGGGCCGGGACGGGCCGATCTACGTCAACACCAGAGTCCACGGAGGTATCTGAGGAGACCGGTATACTCTCCACGTTCCTCCCCGTCAACACAAAGGCTTCAATATCTGTACCCTGGAGAAAACAGCCAGGAAAAAATCACTTGCTAGATTAAACACCATTACTGTACCATTTAATAAATGTTTTAATAGACATTAACAACAGCAACAACAACAATAACAGCAAGGACGATAACAATAACATCAATCAGAAAATAATAATAATAATAAGAAGAAGAACAGACAAAGGAAATGTCAACGGACTAGTATTTTTCCGTACCAATACCCCAGCCGAAAATCTTTTTCAGATTCAGCGATTTTCAGGAAAAGAAAGAAAACAATCCTTTTTATACTTATCATCATCAATTACTGTTAAAAACAAAATACCAATAACAAGAACACTAAGGTATGGCAATGTCAACACACAACAGAGTGATTTTTGTTTGTTTGTTTGTTTTTTGTTTCTGTATTTTCTTTTTCCTTCTTTTTTTTCTTTCGAGATTAGATTACATGCATAAATTATGGCTTGCCTAAAACCAAACACAAACATGAAAATGCTGTCATGACATTGTCATTGCCACGACCGAAACAGAAGAGCAACAACAACATCAGTAGATTAACAACAGAGTAGTACATAATTATCATAGCTGTCATGACATTTAATATGTAATAATATACCAACGATAACGAGAGCGATAGTAAGCAGAATAACAAAACAATGAGATCAATAACAACAGCAAACAACAGCAACAACAACAGCGACAACAGCAACACGGCATTTAATACATTTTATGGTCTGTCTGTCAAATAGATATGGCAGAAATTATTTCAGATTCTCAAATCTGGCTGGTATAACTCTCTCGGCTGTAACACAATCTTTTTGTGAGCGACAGCAGTTTTTGGTTTTGTGTAAATGTAATTAAGACAAGTAGGCAGACAGACAGACAGACAAACAGAGAGACAGACAGACAGGCAGTCACACAGACAAACAGTCAGGCAGGCAAGCAAGCAGACAGACAATAGGCAGACAGTCAGACAGATGGATAGATAGATAGATAGATAGATAGATAGATAGATAGATAGATAGATAGATAGATAGATAGATAGAT
>JBCEWB010075652.1:0-13049 GCA_039654565.1 Peronia peronii | reverse complement strand
TCCTAACATCTAAACTCTTCCATCTTTACACATTAACCGGTCCTAACATCTAAACTCTTCCATCTTTACACATTAACTGGTCCTAACATCTAAACTCTTCCATCTTTACACAGTAACTGGTCCTAACATCTAAACTCTTCCATCTTTCCACAGTAACTGGTCCTAACATCTAAACTCTTCCATCTTTACATAGTAACCGGTCCTAACATCTAAACTCTTCCATCTTTACACAGTAACTGGTCCTAACATCTAAACTCTTCCATCTTTATGTAGTAACTGGTCCCAACATCTAAACTGTTCCATTTTTACACAGTAACTAACCCAAAAATCTCAACTGCTAGACATCACCTGGTCCTAACATCCAAAATGAAGATGAATTTTGTCTTCAGAATTTTTTTTTTTATAAACCAATAATATATGGTCTACATGATGGCACAGTACATGTCACTCAAAACTCCCCCAAAAATGACAAGGGCAAATGTCTTATGACAGTGGCATTATGACATAATACTGCTAACTGTCTCCCAGCCCTAGAAGCTGCCAACTGCTGTCAAAGTTACAGACACACAAAACCACACCAGAAGTCACATCAATCAGAGACAAAGGGTGGAGAACACCATCGGAAAAAAAAAAAAAACTGGGGAGTACAAACGAGCATAATATCGCAAAATGTTCCACTTTTTGTTCGGGCGAGTATTTCACACAATGAAGCTGTCGTGACTTGTATATACATACATAAATAGCACGCAAAAACTTGGTTTGCAGTCGCTGTTTTGTTCAAAGAAGATTTGCCATGAATGATTTTTCTTTCCCAGTGGACACATTTCATTTTCTTACACAGTTTATTTTCAAATGAGGGGAGAGAGAATATGTGCCTGATAAAACACAAAATACTGTAGAAAAACTGTTAAGTCTTCAGCGACTCTTCAGTGATTTCAACGATACAATTTGATAGTACAGCAGAGGTAACAGCAAATTCAAAAAAAAATATATTGAACACTGCTTGACAATAGCTCTATATCTATATGGGTTTTTTTCATTTCCTATACAGTTCTTAAAATTATGAGTACAGGAGTTCTGATATACACATAGCATAATTTAATTTTTTTTTTTTTTTTTCTGTGGTTCTTGTTTATGCCAATGGGTAAATTATTGACTTAAGGCTTTCCAATGACACAAGAGATGCAACATGATGAAATCAGGTTCTCATCAGATTTTGAGCATATGGAGTTGTTGGTATCACCGTGAAGGTTATGCATTTCCCTTTCTGTGTGTAAAAAAATTTTTGTTCTACCTTAAGTAGAAGTCGAGATATTGGCAATCAAAGACAATTGGTGGTGACCTGTTGCTGCAGCTGAATTTAGTGAGAAAATGGCCGATCAGTTTTGTAAATCCTTATTAATATGTATTAGGCCATGCCACTCAATCACAATTTTTGGGCTTTTACTCAATCCCTTTCAACAAAAATTAATTCTGAAATGCATTTTTCGATTGATATACAAGGGTTCTGTGAAGAAAAAAACATTGTTAAAAAATTCATTTACTGTCAAAAAACAGGTGATTTCTCTGGTCATCTCAGTTTGACGAGCGCCTGATTTCATCGTGTCGCGTTTCATATAACAAAAAATCAGAGTGGCAAGAGGAAAAAAAAAAAAAAAGATTGCATTAAAAAAAAGAAGAAGAACACCTTCTTTCCATACTTGTTGGATTGTACATGTGTTTTAAACATCACAGAAGCTGAAGATCAGGAGGATGATCTCTGAAAGCTAAATAATCCGTTGCAAATTTCCAAACAAAACAAAGCAAAACAATGAGGATGAGACCACATACATAATACGCTCAGTTGTTATACTTCGTCAAAGTTATTCACAGCTAAACTGCCCAAGTTTTTTTCTTTGTTGTTTTTTTTGTTTTTTTTTTCCTATTTGAGGTTTTGAGTTGATGCTACCCAATAACCACGACTGGTCGAAAAAAGCCCAGGACTCGTAACATCATGTGTTTTTGAACCATCCCAATTTTTATGTATTTTCGAATTAGGATATATTTGATTCAATTTTCTGTTAATCTGATATCTCTGCTGTTTCAATTTTTGAAATGTGTTGCAGCGAGACTTCTTTGTTAGAAACAAAAGATTTATCCATAAAGTTCATTTCTGTATCGTCATTCAGTGTCCTGAGATTTTCCCACCCACCAATACAGGCACAACAGTCATTACATTGTTATGATAGCATAATGCTCCAAGGCCATCATCTGCCATTGACAACCTATATTTTGTAAGTTAACCTCATGCAAAATGGTTTTTGTCCATTTTCTCAAATCACTAAAACTGAACTTGGACCTTGCAGAATGAATGCAACGATATGTCTCGCAGCCAGTCAGAATGAGTCGTACCTCGTTGGACGTAGACAGAGAAATCAGGGGTTAAATGTCATGAAGGTGGCTTGATCTTGAAGAATATGAAAGAACATTACTCTCAGGACAGGAAATTACTGCTCGTATGGGCAGATTATACAGTGCTACACACTTAAACCAAAATTTTTGGGACCGGACATATTATTTCGGTTTAAACATATGTTGGTGTATCCAAACTGGTATGGCGGAAGAGGGGAGCAAACTCTGTAAGGTCAAATTTCACTGATTAAATGCATACTTGCTTCACTGACACAATTCCCCCGTCCCCAATCTCTCTCCGTCTTCGACACCTGCTGATGGCCTCGGACCTGATGATGAGAGAACAGCGTGTTGGTATTAAGCCTGCTTGATTAAGTATAGGTCGCTGGATTCCATTAAAATCAAGGTTATTGTTTTTGGCTCAGCCATGCTCCCACAAATGATGATTTTGGTTTATGGCTAGTCCGTTAACCAAGAGTAAAAGAGAATAAAAACGGGGATTCATTTTTCTTTCGGTTCAGCCGTGTTTTCAGTTTAACTGTTTTTGGTTTAAGTATGTTCCACTGTAGCTGGAAGTGGCTATTTGAGCAACCAGTTGGTTAAATAGCCCGAACTGCTCTATTTGCTATTTAAGCGACTGGGTCAATCTTTAACAATTACAACAGTTGGGATAGGTCTACTGGCTCGTTCGATGCGAGCAATCATGATGTACTTTGATGACAGTTTACTTCAGGAAAAAAACGGTACTGGGCAGGGGGGGTGGACGGGGTTTTCTTTGTTTGCCGACATGTGGGATCGCGCCCAGACTTTTCCGTTGACTCGACACATGTAGAATTGAATACACTTTTCATGGAGAAATATGTCACATTTCAAGAATCTAGGGAGTTTTTTTTTTTTTTCAACAGCTGGTAGGGGTATTGCATTTTACCCACACACAACACAGACACACAGTCCCTTTCTTTCTTTCTCTCTTGTACTAATCACATCGACACGAAATACACACATACGAAAACATGATGTGAGACAGGAGCGAGCAACAGATCCTAGTCTAATGCCGCAGACTAACTTCGCTTTTATTCATTCTATTTAGTTTTGTAAATAAAAGATACAAAATTACTAACTCATAAACACATGGGTTCTTTATTTTCCAATTCACATCTCGCATGCATTGACCTATTGTATGTTGTTTTTTGTTTTTTTTTTGGTGAATGATTTTGGTAGTTTACTCAAACTGATTTTTAATATAGTGTTGTTTAACGCAGTGGGCAGCACTTTAGTGACCGCGCCTGGTTCAATGACTCAAGAGACTGAACTTCACAGAATTGTGCAAAAGAGACTCATCATTTCATGCCAAGGTCACGAAGACAGCGGACTTAATGGAAGAAAAAAAAGTGACCCTCCACAGCAACTTTTTGAGTTTCATCTATACTATATAGACTATAATTTTTTAGGGAGATATGAGACTGGTGAATGAAAGTGATGGGAGCCAACACTATTACCTAACGCTAAACAGCACATATACGACACATTACGTGCCAAATGGTCCAGACTACCCTGAACTTACTGCACAAACTGCTGGTGACACCATAGCAGAGACACTATGCTGAGTTCTGGCCAACCAAAATATAGGGAAAAAAATTTGAAAAAAGAAATATATTTTGAAATGCATAGAGAACGTATATCTTTCTCACATACAGCTACACATACTCATGTATGCACACACGTACACACATACATGCACAAGACATATATGTTAACAAGCATGTGCTCACACAGTAAATTAGACATTCAGGTTTTTTACTGTGCGCAACATATCTTATCCAAGAAGGCTGAACGTTGGGTTTCTGTATCCTACACATTATACGGCTGCTTCGTCACAGAAAAAAAAAAAGAAAAAAATGCACGTTCTTATCTTTGCAGGAGTCAAACCCACGACATAAGTTTTTTGCTGATGCCTAGCCCATCAGTCCGACTACCCATCAGCCACGCCGCTCCCCTCCCCCACCTCGCCTCCCAGACCACCTACACCCCCTCCCCCCCTCCTCCCGAACCTTAATCTTACCTTACATTCTCTCCACATCTTTCATCCACCTGCGGACAGGTATCTCATATCTTACTGCAAGTGACTAAGTCACGTAAATAGGTCACGATATGCCGTTTTTGCTATCTAAGCGACTAGTCGGGTAAACAGGCTCGGCCATTGTAAATTTATATATCGGGATGTTATGAGGTGAATATAATAACAGACTTATGTGCCAACTTGTTAATTTTTCACAATTTTCTTCTATTATTGGTATGGAGGGTGGTCCTTATCTCTTCAATTGGCAATATCTCTGGCTATTCTCAAGCTTACTTAAAATCTTCTTCACCATATGCAAATGTACGAACTAAATTTTCCACATGACAGTAGTCCTGAATTTGGTGGAAAATCGAAATACAACTCATTTTGACTGGCTGTGACACATATGTAATCCCAGTATCCAGCGTCTTCAGAGGAAAGATCTGTGCTGACTATCATGTATCAACTTTCTACACCAACAGCTCTGACACTTATTCTGTACACCACACATAGTTTGATAAAAATTTTGAGTTAAAAAATCATTCACATACCATGCAATGCAAGGATGTCAAAATCTTGATTCATTCAAGAGGTGATTTGTATGTCCAAAACATGTCTGTAGATTTTGTGTGACTGTCACATTGCACTTACGTCATTTTTCTATGATGGGGACACGGACACAATAATGGGTGATGAAGTAAACATGTTTCTCCGCAAAATAGTGATCCAGCACATCTGTCACGTACTCTGTGTCATCCACCTATTTTGATGTGCCAATCCCGTCAAACTGGGTGTTGAAGCAGGAAATGACACATGCATCTACAGACAGAAGGTCAGCCAGCCTAATGCGCATGTGCGGAAACGATAATCAGCTCTGTTTACACGGGAAACCGGGTCAAACATGGCATTTTTTTTGTTTGTTTGTTTTTTATGCAAAGATCTAGATTTAGGTCCATCTAAATAAGTTATTATTATTATATAAACCCTAATCCTAACCTTAACCATAATCTTAGCCCTAACCCTAACCCTATAGTTCGTGCGGGATGACGTCATGCACATGCGCAATAGCCCGACTGACCTTTTGTCTGTAGACGCAAAGGGAAATGACAAACACAGCAAACTGGCCATTGAGCAATTCTAACAAATTTGAAAGACTTCTGATTTTTTAATTCTAGAAGCAAACATTATCAGTTTTCGGTAAATCTTTTCTCCAATCTTCATAATTTAAAAAACTTAATTCAGTACATTTGTCTTATGCCCAGAGAAAATGAGTTGGAAGTCGCGCCGGACAATCCCATGCCACGACCGTTTTGAACTATTTTCCGAACTCAGATACCAAAATTTTTCTTTTCAGATTACAAAAGGTTGAATTTTCGTTTTGTGGACAAAAGATAAAAAATTTTGGTATCTCAGTCAGAAAATAGTTAAAAACAGCCGTAACTCAAAATTACCTGGCGTGACTTCCGACACATCTGCCCTGGGCACAAGACATTTATTATCGTGACATGTGACTATGTTGTCTGGAGTATGTTAAAATGAATAATTAAAATGGAGATGAATTCTTCTAACTCGGATTCAAATCCAAATTTAACCAATGCTTTCACTTTTGATTTTTTCGACAACTTCTCAAGCAGAAGGAAAATGATATCACATCAAAATCCATTTCTTTTTTTTGTCAAGTAATGTCTTCATTCATCAAACTGCGACATACTGTCTCAAAAACAACTGTACGCGCGCTTGCTCAAAGCGCCTCACTGAAATATTCCTTGTCATGGTATAAAAGCTTCTCTTACATTGACAAAATCTACATTAGCACGAGTCTCACCCTTGAGGAAACATCCACTCCTATCTTGTGAGACGCTGCAACACTTTGAAAGGCACATTTATCAGGGCAGGGAAAAAACAGTGGCCAAAGTTAAATTAAACTACGACAATTTAGAAAAAAAAAAAAAGAATGTTTATCTTCATTTGTTTTCCTTGACCTCTGGCAATTCACAAAAATATTGCTCACAGTCTTCATAATCATTTCATATTTCACATATAATTATATGATTATCCACAATTAAAATTTACAAGGATAAACCTCTCCAAAAAGGAACACATTCTTTGGGCTCAATGGGAGATCATTTTGCAAATTATCTGCCCTTCCCAAAAGATACGTGTAAGGGGAGATCATTTTGACCAGTCCTATTACTTCCCTTTGCCAGACAAAAGAGGTGTTGAGCCAAGAGCGTAAAGAGGAAAAAGACCCTTAATTCCTTATCATTCAAAAGATTGAACCCTACAAAATTTGATAAAATATAGAATAAGAAGAAAACATTCTGTTTACACTATATTTTTTTGTTTGAAATTTTTCATGGTGTCTGCTTCAGACAAAGGGCGCAAAAGTGTTTTGTTTTTTTTTCTGTTTACGCTGCTTGTTCAATCCCTCCTTTGTCTGGTAAAGGGAAGTAACAGGACTGAGTACAACGATCTCCCATTAGACAGAACTCATCTGGACACCAATACAAAATTCCCCACGACTGGAGAAGGAAGGAAAGGTGAAAGAGTGAATGAGAAGCAACAAGTTACACTGTGTAGTTCATATCAACACTGTCAATAACTTCAAACTGTCTCGTGGCCAATCGAAATGAGACATACGTCGCTGGACTAGACAAGAAATCAGACTTTGAATGTGATAGGGGGGTGAGATATCGATTTTTTTTTTACTGCAGAAATCGAAAGTGCGTTCATTTCTGAACAAGACAGTATCGGTCTTACCCTTAATTTTTAAATATTACTTCATTAAAATAAGGTTTTTTCAGAGGTAGGTATGAAGATTTATGAGTTCGACCGTTCATTTAAACTCGATTTTCTCAGAATTTCTGTCACTGCTGGGAGGTCCCCCTTTTTCTCATTAAACTGCAATATCTTCGACTAGAATAAAGCTGGCTCAAAACTTTTTTCACCATCTGAAAGGGGATGAAATAAGCTTTCACATGATGCCAAAAACCCTACATGGTGAAAAACTGACATACGTCTCATTTTGACTGGCTGCGAGACATATTTGCTTGTTTCTTACAAAAGCGTGTTCGGACACCATGACACATGGACAGACAATGCAGACAGGGGTATATGGGGGAGAGAGGTGGGAGTTGGTGGTGGGGGAGACCCTAGCCGAACGCTAGGCACTAAATGCTGGAATAATGATGAGCACCAGGTTATTCATTCGTCCTCAGGTATCTCACTTTTCCCTCTACATCTCCCCACAGTCACTCTGTCTATCTTTAGAATGTAAGGGAGTCAAAAACACACATCTGAACAAATGTTAAAAAAGGAAAAGGAATATATAAAAAAAAGACATCCAAAAACCCAGTGACTATTCTTTTTGCCAAACAAATATGGCTAATATACGCACAATATACATATCTATAATTTTCCTCAATCAAACGACGACTGTCACATGACATGACCCTGGTTTCACTTTATCAGTATCTTCCATGGTTGCTTGATATGACTGTTGAAGAAAAAAGATTAGAAAAGGGGACGAAACATAAATTTTTTTTAAAAAAAGGAGTATATCAAAACCCAGTGTGACAGTGGTTTGAGTTTTTTTTTTTTTTACAGAAGAAAAATAACGGGCAGTAAGTAATGCTACACTGTACAGTTGTTAGCAATGGACGAAAAGATTGGGGAATCACACAAAAAAAATGGTCATAAACCAACTGCCACGTGTTATTTTCACATTTTGATCTTTATTACATTATTTTTTTGTCTTTGTGTTATTAGCGTTCACTATACAGAAAATAAAAAAATGAAGAAAATGAAGAAAGAGGAAAGAAAATGTGACTCTGTCCCCCCCCAGCCAAGCCGAGGCTGTCCCTCGGTCGCACCAAAGGCCCTGAAAAATGTGCTTGATATGAGGTGAGCTTGGACGACGAGGAAAGACATCACTAGAGGAAATCTGCTTCACCACCGTTCTCTTCCCCTGCCACATCTGGAATCTTCCAGGAGATCTTTCTGCCAGCTTCGTACAGTTCCTTAATTGTGGAGATTACCTGCTTGGACAAAGAGACAAGTCCATTAATCACTTCTTTAAAACGGTCTTTAAAAAAAAAAAAACAAGGAAAAAAAAAAAATACAAAATCTGATGAATTAAAAAGTAAAAAAAAATTTCATTTCTAGCCAAAGCTCTGAAAACCTCCAGTATTTTATTCTGAGACAGAAATAAACGTATGAATAATCATTTGTCAAATGACACTCCCCATTTGAAAGTTTGTGATAAAACCAAATATTCTTTAGTGACTCTGACAAAACTCAAGAAACTCATTTTGTCAGCGCCAATGGTGATATTTCTGAATAATTATTTACAAACAAAAAAAAACAACAAAAAACAAAAATTCCATCTTTGCCTATTTCCTCTGAAGTTCAGCTTCAGAAATTTTGTTTCAGAAACTATACGATCTACGTTATTTCAAAACCCCCTCAAAAATGAGCTGGAGGGTGTTATGATCCTGATAATGATCAAGAATTACTCAGAACTTCAGCCATCAGATTCTTCATAAAAATCATCAGAACAAAAAATCTCTGGAGAATTTGTTTTAGCTCTCTCTCTTCCTGCATGTGGCTTTCCTAATGCCCCACCTTGTCCTGTCCCTCCTCCTTGAGACGTTCATACACATTGTACAGCTGCAGGGCAGTTCTGGCATCCTCGATGGAGTCATGAGTATAGGACTGAATGTTGATCTCTGTGAAACAAACATATGTCACATTATAAAGCCCTTCTTCCCCTCACATTTAGAATACTTTGATAACCCAGACAGAAGCACTAGAACATGATTTTTTTTTTTTTTTTCTGTCTGTAACTAATTTAATATAGTGAAAGAAACAAACAGCAATCTGTAAAACTCCATATTAAAAAAAAAAAAAAAAGTAACAGAATGATGGTACTGGCCAAATAATTGAGCCTTTTGGTTCTTCATTGGGGCAATTATTAACATTAACATTTTGTACAGTAGTACAGCAAATCATTTAATTAACACTTTCTTTCATGTACAGCAATATAGCAAATCATTTCATTAACACAACATATGATTTATGTATATATGTTAAAAACAGTCAGGGATGTCAAAATGATTTCCATCATATATGATGCAAAATTCAAGCTCTTTACAAGATTCACATAAACCCGGTGCATTAACGCCACAAGGAAGTGATAGTTAGTGACATTTCTCATGTGTCCAGACCTTATGGAGACCCTATACTAAGCATAACAAATGTCTACTTACTGAGGAAATACCACGCCAGGAATTTGAGTGAGATGTAGCGTTGACGAGGTAAGTGATACAACTCAACGGTATCCAGGACTTGAGCTTTGGGAACCTGGGGTAGAAGAACAATAAACTAGACAATGAAATCTCCTTCTCTGCTTCATTGCATTGCTGACTTCGGAGTGTGATAGTACCCGCACCATTTCGTTTAATAGAAAATTAAATTCTTTCAGATGCAAATGATAACAAAACTCTTAACTCACTGTCTCTGAGCTGCCAACTTACTGGCACATGATTCTGGCCCTTGATGACGAGCTGCCTATACATCGGCGCAGTAGGTTCAATTCTACATTCAATTTCCAATATTTCAATTTCCATATTTTGACCCAAAACTGAATGTGCTAATCATGATTTAAGTAACAGAGATGGTGTTTGGAAACACAATGCTATTGTAGATTACGTCCAAACTGGGATTTAGGTTCCAGAGACAAAGAGTTAAGATATAAAAAGGTTACTAAAACCATAGTTAACTGGATCACAGCAAATGTTAACATTACTGAGTCATTATGAGTCACGTAAGTTGATAATTCAATTAACTATTAGCTACACATTGCCATTTATGCAGGGGCCAATGTGATTTATATTAGCAAGCACAGAGACGCCCATCAAAGTGGGTAATGAATGACAGTGACATTTTTCCACATTGTGATTCATATGAACTAGTGATGATTGAACTCTTGCACTTAATACATTGTCACAGTAAATATTTGAACTGTTTGGTCACCGAGGACATATTCACTGGGAGATCTAGATATCATTTCAAACTCCTAGACCCAATGGCTCAACCTTGGCACAGTGAAAACATAGATGCTCATTACCACTAAGGATGTAAGCCTTGAAAGTCATGGAAAAGTCATCAGTGTTCAACACTGGTGAGACAGCAGAACTGATATTCAAACAAATATAACAGTGAAAGGGTTAAATGGAAAATCATAAAATCTGTGCCAAACAAGATCACAGTATTCAGTCCCTCACATGTACATGTACCTAGAATGAGAATGTTTTTACGTTCCCATACACACAGACCTATAATACACAATATTATCTAGTAAATCAGAAAAATACTGAATCTTTCTAGTTTTAGAGGCTAGATAATTTGAGACTTGACACGATGAAATCAGGCGCTCGTCAAACTGAGATGACCGGAGAAATCACGTTTTTCAACAGTGAATGAAATTTTAACATATTTTTTTTTTCTACACAGTGTAAAAATGTATTTCAGAGCTAATTTTGCTGAAATAGATTGAGTAAAAGCCCAAAAATTGGAAATTAAACGAGATTTATTGAAGTTTAATTATAATTCCACTAACCACTCGAAATAAGGAGTAACACGGATGAGCGGAATGGCCCAATAAGGATAAAGAAGGATTAACAAAAGTGATTGGCCATTTTCTCACTAAATTCAGCTGCAGCAACAGGTCACCCCCATCTGTTTAACTGCCAATATCTCGACTTCTACTTAAGGTAGAACAAAACTTTTTTCACACACGGAGAGGGAAATGAATAATCTTCACAGGGATACCAATAACTCCATATGCTCAAAATTTGACAAGAGCCTCGTTTCATCGTGTTGCATTCCATTTGGTCACAACTACTCGAAAGATCAAGCTTCGAAAATAAGAATGACAGAAATTCCCACACATATCAAAAGAAGTTTCTATAGGACACCACTCTTGGCACAACAGTTGTAAAGATAAGAGTCTGATACACATGTAAAACAAATAGCAGAGTTGAAATCTCGTGAAATGCTTACCAAAATGTTAATGACTCGGAAATCTTTCTTGAGCCCATGACCCAGCAAGATGACCCCATTATCCACCAGGTAGCGGAGCTTGAGGTATGTGGACTTCAAGGTGGTCAGGTGTTTTGTTGAAATACTGGGGTCCAAATCTCCAGGTTTGATTCCAGAATACTGTGTTAGGTAATCCACCACCTGACAGAACATGACAGAACAGGTAAGTCAAAACATTCATAACCCAATCCAACTTCACTGAAATACATCACAAAAACCCTAACAAGATTATATGAACTTAAAGTGAACTTTGAAAAAAAGCACACATTCACCATAGTGCTGACTTTTACATGATCCATAGTATGCAATGACATTTTTGCTCCATAGCTATTCAATTATCTACGAGCATCAGTACCTGTACAATAAATATAATTCTACAGAGACAACTGTTTGATACTTTCATGATGTGCTTTCTAACAAAACGTTTAACTTAATCCCCATGGAATTTTAGCATCTTAGCAAGGGACCCACGAGTGACCAAAACAACTTTTTTCTTTTAAGGGGAAAAAAATGTTTTTTTGTTTTTTAAATTTTTAAATTTTTTTATTTTTTATTTTAGGAGAAACATGTTTTTTTTTGTTTTTTTTTAACAAAACTTGTCAAGATAACTTCCACTAGGAGGCTGAAAGATGCATTAGAGAACGTAACGTAACCATGGAATTCACAGCTACAACAATTAAAACTTGTATAAAGAATTCCTTAAATTATATTTTCATTGCCAACCAGTTCAAATAACATGATACTTTTGGCTATTTCCTTTGGCTAGACAAATACACTGACCTGTTCCTGAGTACTGATGTAATCATCCAGAAAAGGCTCTCCTTTGTTTGGACCAGAACTAAAGAGAGGGGGAAACAACATCTCATATAATCAATTTATATTTGCTACTGAGATGCGTTTCTCCATCACACCGCAAGAATGTTTGTAGAACTGCAAATCATATCGTTGCCTTGGAATGACAGGGTCGTAAGTCCATTTTTTTTTTTACAAAATGGAGTTAAACATGTTCCCATACAGTTGGCAGTGTGTTTTTTCTCTTATGTGAGTCTTAAATGTGTGAGACTTCAATTTAGCCTGTTATAAACAGATGAATTTAGTGGTATTTGTAAAAAAAACTTATAACATGCCTAAACTTTTGAGGCCATTTTCTCAAAACCTGGTTGACTGGACTTACGACCCTGTCATTTCAAGGCAGTGATATGACAAGATCTATATCGAGAAAAGCTGTCCATGACGACAATGATTCTTCAATGCCAAATACTAGCTTTGAATTTTGCTGAAAAAATGTATGATAAAATGAATCTCTCTCTCTGTTTAAAGCTATATAAGAAAACTGTTGCTAAATAAAGATATATGAAAATATTTTTTAAAAAAATAACCAAACTGTGTTTGAAAAAATATTCTTGTTGGAAACATATATATATATATATATATATATATCATTAACGGTAAGCAAGATATAAATGGTAAGAAAACTACGCATATATCTCACTGTAAA
>JBCEWB010075642.1:0-11675 GCA_039654565.1 Peronia peronii | reverse complement strand
CACAATTCGTTTGTCCATCGATCCGTTCGTCCATCCATCCGTCCGTCCGTCTATCCATCCATCCATCCATCCATCCAATCCATCCATCCATCCACCCATCCGTTCATCCATCAATCCGTTCGTCATCCATTAATCCATCCACTCATCCATCTATCCATCCATCCATATCCACTCTTCCATTCATCTATTTATCCATCCATTTACCCATCCATCTATCTGGTCTGATTACATGAAAGCTTAACAATCCATGCCAACATACTTTTCATTCATTTGAGAGTACCTTTTCTGATCCGTGTACTGAACCTGAAACACTATCTTGGGTTCTACTTCCTTTTAAATATTCGAAGTTTAAGAGAGATGGGGGTAGGGGTGGAGGGAGTAAAGCCAATATCAAAATCAAATAGGAACGAAAAATGCACGTGGAAACAAGCAGACATTCCCTGGTTAAACACACAGATCACTTATACTATACATCCCTCAACTGGCTGAAGGCAGTGTAGATTACCTACACCGCTATGTTGAGTATTAGCGATACGAGGAAGGGGTGGAGAAGACATAATTCAAAGTGCTGTAAAAGACAACGCCATTTCACATAATTATTTATGAAGTTTGTAGTAATTTTTTAAACTTTTTTTTTTTTTTCAAGATATGACATTATGGGAAGGTTAGCGCAAAATCTTATTCACTCAACACACAGGAGCAAATAAGACGGGATGATTACGTGGAAGGCAATTGTACATGTGCGGGGGAGGATTTAACAAACGAAGCTCTCTGCTTCATGAACTGATGGTATGGTGAAAAGTAACGCTGCAGAGTAAATTAATGATCAGAGCTATCATAGGGTGGGTTGTGAATATGTTTGAGCGTGTGGGGATGTATGTTGTTGTTGTTTTAGTTTATTAGGGGGGGAAAGGAAGTGATGTGGTCCTGAGTCGATTTGTGTGTATGTGTGTGATAATAGTGCATGTATTCCCCCTGCCGAATTTACAGGGTTACATTCTTGCTGCTATTCATTCCTTTATTGCCCCATGCCTCCGTTAAGACCTAAAATGCTGATACAATATAATATGCCGAAAGTCGGGTTTCATTGCTACCAAAACACAAAGGGTATAAAAAAAAAAACCTCCTGGCCTCAAACTTAAATATAATCAGATAATACTGTTTGCTTTTTCTTTCCCCGTGTGCATTTTATAACGGAATGCGAACCTCAACCTCAGGCGTCGGTCTAATGGGGCCAGAAAATGTGTGCCGAGTGACTGCATATCCATTAAGCAAATCAACTTCTCAAAAATAATGGCTGAGTCAGAAAACTGCACACGTTTATCGTACAGAGCCAAGTACAAGAAACAAAATAACCTATGAGAAGGAGGAGGGAAAGTTTCGAATGACTATCCATGCCTTATAGTTACACACCTTGGAAGTTTCACGTGCAGAAACGAATGGAGCGGAGACATGCATATCACATACCATGTAAATAAGAAGCTTCCTCCATGAAAATACATCGCCATGTTAAAGGCTTCCAGATATTGCTATGAACATATCCCTGTAATCCGTATAGAAAATCATGCTATTGAAAAAGAGAAAAACGGTACACTGTTTGGATTTTATTCTTCTACACATGCCATTTCTAAGTCCACGTGACAATGATCTTCATTCTGAAGCTGTGGAGCCGGTTTCCTTTACTCCAACACTGCGAACCCACACCACACCTGGCAGTGTCAGGTAAGAGAGCAAAAGTAGGAGGCAAGGAAAAAGATTGGAGAAGGATGGACGGAAAGAGGAAAGAAAGAAAGAACGAGAAAGAGGATGAACGAATAGTTGCAGGCATCCAGACTGACGGGCTGGAGGATTCGTACCTGCGACTGCCAACTTACACAGAACAGCATGCTCGAGACCCCTGGCTCACACAAGGCAAACAGAGGTCGTCGTAACATAGATCTCGGAGGGGAACAATTCCAGGCAGACTGCAGATTCTCCACTTTGGCACTGGGCACGATAAAGAAAACATTCGTCGTAGGAAATGATAGACATATTTGTATAAGCAGTAATTATGTGTGTCTGTAATCCACACTTCACGGTACATAATATTTCCAGACGTCTAAACTTGTGGTCTTTCCTTTGACAATCAGCCTGAACTGCAAATCTTTGACTTTCGGTTAGAAATATAAGGTAAATGATGTCCATGAAATCTTTCTAACCATATGTACACTTTTTGCTGTTCCTATGCATCGAGCAAAAACGTATCGGAAATGACGAGCTTATATTTCACACTGGTCAAGGTTTAACTGGTGCAAAGATAGACATGCGTCAACAATGGTCAATCTGGCACCCTTGATCATATCGGTGACATTAAATAGTCATTGACCTCAAGTCACAGCGTGGATACAGATTTCCTAATACTAACTGAATATTCATATTAACCGACATATCTGATACCAATCTGATCATAGGATGAGACTCGCTGAACATTCCGGCTCCGCATCTTTCATGTCTACCACATAAAAATTGCAATGTTCCCATGCATATGCAACAACGTTTGCATCTGTTAGTCATCGCAGTCCGAAACCAATAAAGAAGCGTCTCTGCTCATACCTGCCCAACTTGTACTACAAGAAGGTGTAAATCAGTCAAAATCAATTATCCACAGTTAATGGGCGTCTAAGCTTAGTACGGAAGCTCCGGAGTAAACTAGTGAAAATCCAATCATCTTCGTTTTGACCCAGAATCGTTTCGAAAAGAACATAAACGGTACCTGGAATTGGCTTTGATGAGATCAAAAGTGAGCTTCCTACAAGAAGGCAGAGAACGAAAGAGACCAAATAATTATGTTTACCTTTGCCCCCGCTCTGGCAAACAATGAGCTTGGCAGCGAGGGCACCACGATCGATGCATGGATAAATTCAGGGAGACATCGCACACTTAGCTATACATCTGCACCTCGATAACAAGGACAGGGAAAAGAGGATATAACATGTAAACAATCATATGAATTATACAGCCTTACGTGACATATGAGAGCAGTGTGCATTTCTCATCAGTCATGCGGGATGTCCCAAGAAATGTAGTTTGAACATTTCCAGACATTTCAGCATTTAACCATTAATCGTGTTTCCAGTTTCATGGACAATGCATTTATTGTCGTTTAAAGGGGAGTACATTATCCACTTTTGCATCTAACCATTATTCATGTTTCTGTCGGTAAACTATTCATTCCTTGCCATTTTGAGATATGCACTTTTTTTTTTTTTTTGAGGGGACCCGGGAAGAGGAGAGGGAGAGGGGATGGGGGTGTGGGGGTGGATGGGAGCTTTTCAACTCTTCAGTCAGTCAGACGATTTCCGACTCCAATTTCAAACTAGAAAAAAATATGCACTCTCCCCATGTTATAGTAATTAGAATAGATACGAACAAAAACAAACAAAAAACAAAAAAAAATCTCAGCTAACACATCTTTTTTTCAGAACAATTAACAGACGGCATAATAGTGTTGACTCTACTAAATCACGACTCCATGACCAAAGCAATCTCATGAGACTTGAAAAGCAAAACAAATGCTATCAATCGATATTTCCTCATATTGAAACATGATTTTATGAGAAAATATTGATTTCTACAGATAATAATTTGTACCTGATGAAAGCGTGAGCGGGCATGTCACAATGACTAGTTTCAACCTATTTCTGAAATCACAGATTTGCGATTGCTTCCATCTTTCCCTATGGTTCAAACAGATCACATATATCAGGGACAGATCGTCAGTATGGCAAGGTCATGTGTTAGAAGTTAATCGTGTAGCACTGGTGATCTGCTGGGCACGGTGCCCGTGTAATTACAACCGGATGGGAGCCAACGATGTGCTGGTTGTGTGCGCCAGGTCACGGGGGCTAAAGACAGTTCGCCTCTCTCCTTCTCTTCCTCTCAGTATTTTCTAATTCTTTATTATTGTTATTATTTAACCGCTGATTCCACGGAACATGCGTTTTAGCAAGTTTCTTTCTCACTGGATCCCAAATAAAGAGAGAGATCCCAAAGTGAAGTTCACAAAAAAGGGCGCTAGTCCTTTCACAACACGATGTTCTCACGCTACAATTGAGGTAATGATAAAGTCTCGAGAAGATTAACTTTCCATACACTTTTATAGAAAACTGTAATCCAGATCTCTCAAGATGATGATTACAAGTACACTCTCTTGTTTAATCTTTAAAGAAGACTTGGGGGAGGGGTGGAGAAGGAATGGATAACATCTGTCATGAGCTTAATTGTAAATATACAACTAAAACAATCGAAGATCTGTGCCATTTAAGACTCCTTGCAAGTTCCAATGAGATCAGTACTGACAGCCTGTCTGACTACCACGCATTTTTTTTCATTTTGAGGGCCATTTCCATTCTGTTCCATTACTTCATTCCATGTGCCATTGCAAAATCTGCAGAAAAATAAACTGATAAATCACATCTGGTGAGGAGAGCTAGTGGCTGGCTGAAATCCTGTAGAGAGCTGTTTGTACAAAATCCTGAGCGCCAAGAAATGGTGGAAAACATATTAATAATAATCAGTCTAAAGTAAAACCACACTGTACGATAAGGTCTAGTTCTGTTATTGTGAAAGTCAAGTGCAATATAAAACTATTTCTCGTTTTAAAAGGAGGAGACACAACAGTGAATAAGTTACACATCTATAAATGCTTTCATATGGCGTGAACTCACCTGTTCTATTGAATAATTGATAGAATGATGCTGATGTACAGCTTTTACTGTGCAGACTGGAGGAAATTTCAACAAAAAATCTTTCTTACAAGGTCACATTAGATCACAAATCCAATGAAGTCGATAATAAACACCACCGATACCGAAGTCACTATTAAGCATAATTCTGCAGCGGCGTTTCTGCGCTTAGGTAGGCTATCACACATTTGCAGGGAAAACAATATATCCTGCACTGTTTGTAAATCAAAAACTGGTGAATTATATGGCTCTAACATGGAACAAAATAGATTTGCTCTGAATTTCCATATGCCTGAGGCTTGACCACGTGGAAGCTGAAATCGGGTTGTAAACAATTTATGGTGTAAACTATTGGGTCTTTTCAATTCAAACGCATGGAAAAATTACTTCATCTTTCTATTCGCCCTCATAACTACTGTTGCTGCAAATAACTGTTGTACAGAAATGATCCAACTGTAGTTTTTAGTGATTCACAGCGCAATGAGCTCCATGTTGTAAATAAGAAGACGAGTACCTCTAAAACTTGGTAACTCACAATGTTGAACAAACGAAGCGTTCACAAAAACCACGTCAACGCTGGGAAATTGCTTTTGCAATTTTGAACTCCATTCAGTAGTGTATCACACGTTTGCGACAGTCCGTTGGTGAAGTAAACAACTGCACACGTTTTTATAAAATCCAGCGCTCATGAATCATGGCTTCGACACGGCGTCTGTCCCGGAGGCACTATGTCACAACTAGTAATATTACTGTTTGCAAACAAAGAGTCACATGATAATACATGTACATGTATACCTAAAGCTCACTGGTGGACGTTCTGCGAATTTCCCTACTGCCATTGTTAAATCCTTTGCCTCATAGTATTTTTGTTGGACAAAGGCGTACAACTCATCGTGTGAAAGTCCACAGGGCTCGATTTTTTCCCCCAGGCTATCGCACGTAATCCTTTTCAAACAGCAGCCTATACAATCAGCCTACTGAGCAGATTTAATGGGCACCTGAGGGGTCCGAAAGCGGGGGGGGGGGGCATATAAAGATGTTCCAAAACGCCTATGAAAGCGTATGAAAATATGGTATCCATTAAATTAATACGTGTGAAAGAAAGATATCCGCGACAGTCAACATGAGGATTGAAACAATGCTATCCGACACATGTACATGTACTGCCAAATGTGACACAGATCAACAGAATGTCTTTCTACTTTCGGGATGTAGTACACTTTCTTTTTTCTTTCTTAAATTTAAAAACAAAAATTCTCTATCTAGTTTTGCAGTGGCAAGAAATTAATGGCGATTCTGTTCAAACTTGGCTATTATCAAACATTATCAAGCATGTTGATAATATCACAAACTACCGGTATTTGTATATATATTTCTAATTTTTTAGTTCTGCTATTCTAAACTGAATGTGACCCGTTGTACTTGAAAGTAGCTATCATCACTGAGTTCCCAAAAAGCAGCCTCGTTATTTGATGTCAGCGCTTAAAATAATTAAAACAAAACCACCGTTTACTTGGCAGAGAGAAGCGCTCGGGACTTGCTAACACCTTTCACACGTGAGAATGTAGTGAAAAAATAATAATAATAATGATAATATAACGAAAAAAAATATTAAATGCGCACGTGAATGTTCACTGGCAACATGGAAGGTTCATTGGCAAACTACTGCTCCTATCCACTCCTCGTCCTACCCTCCCCCTTATCCTCTTATCCTCAGGCGGAAGTTACCGGCGGTTCACAGTTCTAACACACTCTGACAAAATGCCTTTTCCTTGGAACGCTATGTTTTGAGATAATCGCGCTATATAGTTTTCCGATCTTTGTCTCAGTACACAGTGAACAAAACACAGAAAGTTCTCAGAATGAAATCATGCAACAAGCTATGTTTTAATCTCGTGGAAAGTTACACTGAAATTTGAATAAAAGGTGAAATGTGTTTTAAAGTGTTTATAAAACGAGCGTATTGTCGAAGTCCGTTAGACGGCTTGGCTGGAACACTATCAAGTTCAGTGAAATATACGTGACGCGTTCTGACGGGAACCTAGAGTACGGTACCTGACTGACTGGCCGCCAGGTAAGGTCGCCTTTACGGACTGACTTCTGTACACTACATGTCGTTCGGCCTTGCATTCCTCAGCCATTACCCTCCACTACAGCCTGCTTCATGTGCACCGTTCAGGACTAACCTGTTCCATCCACTAGACCCATCATCACTGCCAGATATCTATCTAGCTTGTAGACACACAGTCAATATAGCTTTAACCCTAAAAAAACGTCAGCAGAATTCACTGAATTTTATGTCAGGATTTCACCAACAATTCTTGTATTAAGATAAGACAATTCACACCTGAATACTACATAGTAGTAGGAGGCTGCTGTCAGATATCTACTTAAAGTATGTCCAACAAACATTAATGATGAGTTATTCAAACAAAATACATATGTCATAAAATAGCCCTTTCCTACAGGTCATTTTTAATAGTGTGTTTATCATCCCCATTTGCTACCTAAAGGCTTTCAAAAGCAGCATGGAGACTGGAATTACATGGGCGTGTTCCACATTGAGGTTACATAATAAACATGATAAGGTTTTTTTTAACCATTCAATGAATTTCTTGTAATAAACAGAGTTAGCGAGTGACAACTGGTGCATAACAAGCAACAGAATTAGCCAGTGACTTTCAGACATTGATAAATTCTTTATCACTTCAGTTTTTTACTCTCTAAAAAGACAGTAAAATATTAAGCATGTACACAGATGCCCCACCAGAATGGGTGTGGCCCCATTTACTCACAGAGCTCTGGCATTTCCCCTCTCTTGACAAGCCTAAATTAGTGTGATTCATATAGGATTGTATTTCTCAATTAAAACAAATTACAGGACATGACTAGTTCATGGACAAAGAGATCAGACCTTGATTACTGAGTTTATTTATGTTCATTTGCAATATAAATACTTACAATGTGGCACAACTATAGACACACAAAATTGGAGTACAAAATCAATAATTCACCTGATGCTCAATATAAAGTTTACACTTTCAAAAAATTCCACAGTTAAAAAAATTACTTCCAGTTTTAAGTCTTAACACCAAAGTTAATATCTTTTCAGATTTGTCACAACTTAAAATATTAAAGCATCCTCTACATAATTTACAAACTTGTCTCAAACCTTATGTATGATACATTTCATAAAACTATTTTTGTCTCGAATAGTTAATAGCTTTGAACGAGTTTACACTACCGTATATTATCAGGATGTCAAAAATGCAATGACTGATGAATTCTAAGCATATTTACCATTTGTTCCAGTTCAAAATGTAAAGGCTTGTAAATTTTGTTTGACTATTAAAATGATTATGATAAATTTAAAACAGACTTGAGAAGAAGTTTGACAGCCAATTATCCGTGAAAGCATTATCTTCATATTATATTCATTGTTTGTGTCTTTTATTCATCATGTAGCTGGAACAGAAATGATATATTTCAAGTAATCTTAACTGGTAATCCTTTCCAGTGGTAAAGTATCTGAAGCAAGGATTGACCAAAAAAAAAAAAAAAATTTGTGACAAGTCATGAGTCACAAGTTAAGTCTCTTTTTAAGCAGTTCTTCGGTTCATTATCACTGACTCCTGCCTAGAGTCATGATCCTCTGGTTTTCATGCTAGCCTTTGATCAGGAAAAAAAAAATATTTTTCAGTCTATCAACCTCTTTGTCACTAGTGTCTCAAACAAGTGCTATGTTTTCAATGCTGTTATGATTTCAACACCCTTTGTAACTATGCTTTCATTGACATCTACTTGGGTCTTATTATCTAGAGTCATTTTAATAACACAAAGATACCATTATTTTCAAAACCAAATGTGTCTTGTTTGACTACCTTCTGCTTCAGGTTTTTTAGAATTATAACAAGCAACTGAGGAAGTTAAGAGTAAGAAAGCTGCAAAGGGTACAGAATCGAGGCTCAAACCATGCTGATCACCACAGTGAAAATGTGCCATGAGAGGATTATTCAATAAAATGTCATTCAAATTAAACAGAGTACGAAATTCATTCTCTTTATTAAGGACATCTGTCAAATGAATCATGACATGAGTTACGACTGTCCATTCGGAAAATTATGTCCTAAGCTGGCTCTGATTTCCATACATGTTCATAATTAATTTGCTGTTACCACTTAAGGCACTCACATGGACCAGATCTGAGGACATGGAACTGGGATATGGAAAAATGTTGTAGGGGAGAGAATGGGAAAAAACTGCTGAGGCCATTCGCTGTATCAAAGCTCTAATCAACACCATCCTAATACCAAGGAAGAAACACTGACAATATCTGACTCTTCTCATGCTACATCTCCTGTGTGAGAAATTTTGCAAGAACTTCAAACTATGCAAAAGTTTTCATCCTGACAATCAGAAATTAAATTCACTCTTTCAGATAAATAGATAGGAAATTCCCAAACTGTTTAGCTTACCTATGACTAGATCTAGATCATATTATGTAGATCTATATGGTATCATTCTGTTGCAGGCCTATCTAGATCTAGAAGTTCCAGATCTAGCAATAATAAAAAGAAAAAAGTAAAATTTATATCAATGAAAATTTACAAGAATATCGGTCTAGATCTATCTAGATCTATATACAGTACATCTAGACTAGATCTGGTCGAAGTAAATCTAGGTCTAGATCTATCTAGATCTAGATTTACTTCGACCAGATCTAGTCTAGATGTACTGTATATATCTGGACCCAACAAAATTAAAAGCCTTTTAGTTTAAAACGATAAGTCTAATCTAGATCTGTTTGCTAATTTGTTATCCTAGCGGTAAAGACAAATTTCTGCACTGCTCGTGGCAATAATATGTACATGTATTATCAACTTAAAGACCGATTTCTAGATCTGCTTCTGAATGTAACCAACAGTGCGCCTGGAGCCAATACCACGGCCGTATGTATTCAGCCTCGTCTAGACCAGATCTAGATCTAGATCCTCTGTTGTGTGCTGTTTTCAACAGTTTGTGAGTTGACTCATTCAACTGCACAAAACAAGATGGGTAATCGGGTAATTCTCTCCCAAAAGATTGAAGTTGTAGACCCAGTAAACCCAACAGCGAATATAGCTGCGAAACGGTCACACATTTTTCGCAGGTGCTTTGCGCATTAAAGTAGAATCTAAAGCGAACCGACCCACAGGAGCAGCACGGCCTGAGAGCGGCCGTCTGCTGACACACATCTGGCCTTGATTCATACCGACTATTCTACTTCGAATTTCTCTTCCTCTAACACGGCGAATGCTATTCTGAGAGATGAAAAAGTTGCTCAAATGGGCAAGGAGTAATATACACTGAGTTTTATTCACAATTAATTCAAAATATTTGGAAATTCCTCACATTCCTACTTACCGAAAAGTGTTGCCACTCGCCCGAACCAAAGTCAGCCAGTTCCTCAACTGTAAATACTACAAAATTGTAACTTGCTTGTTACAATAAAAGCGAAACGAAAGAATTCTTAAATTAAGGGGCACTTAACCAACAGGTTATCAAAGCCAACTCAATTATGCTGGGTTTTGTCCCTTACACTACACTGCTCTGCTCTCTCTTAGATTTGAAGGAAAATTTAAGCGATGATTACTGCGATGAAAGCATCTGCTCCCAATAGCGTTTGTCTTCCTTAAAATTATTAACCAAATAGAACAAATATTTAGCTGAAAAGTTTGGATGTCAAAGGACGTGAACTAAAATATTTATCGGTATTATTAACTTTGTTTTCAATTAAAAACTTACTACTTTACTGAACTTTTTTCAACTTATGTATGACTTAAGTACGTCCAGCAAGAACTGCCGTTATTGTCTTGTGCTTTTGCTTTTATCGTTTCCGTTTCAAATAAAGAGCCCGTAGGCTAGATACTACCTACATAAATTATGTGTAAAGGATATGCTGTCACGACTACACCCAGTCACCTTGCTTTGCACATCCAGGACACATGAAATGTATTTTCACGAGTCGCCCCTGCATGCAGCAGATTAAATGTACGTAATAAAACTAGATGTATAGTTGATTGCTTGGAGTCATTTGAAATCAGATGAATAATGCCTTCGATTATCAAATTTGCGAGTACAAAGAGCAAAAAGAAGAAAGAAAAATTCTTCGTTTCAAAATTGACAATATTTAAATGTGCGTATTCTATAGAAATAGAAAAGTAGAAGTGAATCTGAAGTTAAAGGAAGAGTTGGAATGGGTGAAATTGTTCTTAAAAGAGAGAAAGAACGTACTAGAAAACGCAGACACATACACACAGACACGTAAACACACACACACACACATTTTTTACCCAAAAAGTTGTGGCTGTAGGCAGTAATACTGGCTTGAGTGCTAAGAATAACAGACATGAATATTTTGTTCTCGTTTTCCCCCTCTGAGCATGCAGAGATGGTTTGCAGAGATCGATAGAAATCTTTCTGGGACTTATATGAACAGTTAGTAAATCTCAAGGGTTGCAAATAAATTTGACAGTCATATTTGTTGTATTACTTTATTACTTTTCTCCCACAGATATTTATCTTTAGAACTTTCTTTCAATTTTTGTTTTGTTTTGTTTTTGTTTTTGTTATTTGTTGTTTTTGTTGCTGTTGTTCATGAATACATGTGGATTTAGTTGTATTTATAGATCAAAAAGAAAAAGGAGGAAAGTGAGAAAGATGGAAAGAGATGCAGAGGGAGAAAGAGAGAGATTAGATTGAGAAGAAAGAAAGACAGAAAGAAAGAATGGCATAAAGAAAGAAAAAGAAAGATGCAAAAGAAAGAAAAAACAAAGAAAGAAAGAAAAGAAACGAACAAAGACAGAAAGAAAAGAAAAAAACAAAGACAGAAAGAAAAAAAGATAAATAGATAGATAGATAGATAGATAGATAGATAGATAGATAGATAGATAGATAGATAGATAGATAGAT
>JBCEWB010075620.1:0-13050 GCA_039654565.1 Peronia peronii | reverse complement strand
ATCTATCTATCTATCTATCTATCTATCTATCTATCTATCTATCTATCTATCTATCTATCTATCTATCGATCTGTCTGTCTGTCTGTCTGTCTGTCTGTCTGTCTGTCTGTCTGTCTGTCTGTCCCTCTGTCTCTCTGTCTCTCTAACTACATCGTCTCTCTAGGTGTCTATGACAATAACTAGAAAAACAAACAGTTGTTGTAAGTAATGTATGTGATTATCTTGATCAAAATAAAATGCATTGTTACTTTAAAGGTGCGGGCGATTTTTTATCTGAAAACTCTAATTTACATCTTGAAACAGGTCTTTGAAATTTACTGCCGGTGAGAAGAATGGACAAAGGGGATTTAAAAAAAAGAGATGAATGTCAATCTATCTCTGCAATAGTGCAGGCATAAATTCGCATTTCCCAGCAAAATATTCTTCACATAGACAAGTATAGATCGGAATTGTCATGAGCGACCCTTCTGTATTGGATGAAACCGAGATTATTATGGTAAACTGTCATTATGAAGTATTCTGCCTCATGGGCATTCTCAGCCCATAGCTTTCCATAATATAAGGTCGTTCGTAGCATCATCGCATGTGTTATAATGTCTGGTCTGTCATTTTATGGCTATATATCGAGCTGGCAATCGAGCTTCTTGTACACACTTGAGACAACTCCGGCTTCATAGACGCCCACGGGCATATTTCTGAAGTTGAACGGTCAACAGTTCCATCACTGAAGAGAAATAATAAGAGATCTTGTCATGCAGTAGACAATTCAGGAACGGCGTAGTTTCCAGTCGTTTTTCCTCAGCTGAGCGCGTTTGAAAGTTTCTGGTCTGTTCTGAATCCAGTTCCTGTCGATTTGAGATGTGTACAGGAATAACACTCTACACACTTTGAGACATTGTTCTTTCAGACCTATGCTATTTGTAGTAGTATTTGATTCATCAGTTAATTTGTTCACTTTTGTCGAGGATCATTTCCCTCCACCCGTCCATCTTCAATCTTTGTTGATGTCCTCAAGGTTATCTGGGATCCAACGACTGCCCTTGCTTTTTCTTAGGCCTTTCTGATCTATATGGTATGTGATGCCTAATTATAATCTATATAATACAAGCTTATAAGAATACTAATTCTTGCCTTCAGTCTGAAGGTGTCCGACTCCCTGGCAGAGTGCCACTTAGATGATCGGGTGGATTGGAAAATGTACTATCTGTTGCCGACTGTCACCGAAGGCACACACCTGGTCCAAGAAAGACGCTCAACGGCATACGAATAAAGACAAAACAAAAGCAAACTAACTCATGTGCTTTTTAAAATCAAATATGTAATGTATATCACAGGTATCTGATTTTGATGTGCACTGGGCCAAATGATTAAATAACATCTCATGACTTTTCTAATTATATGTATTTGTATATGAGCTGTTACCCGACAACAATAGATTCCATATCGTGGATAACAGATTGGGACATAGCTGAGATATTGTTTGTATAATATTCAGTCATATTAAGACACTTGAATTCGAAAATTGTTACAAAGAAATAAAGACATTCGGAATAAATGGACATTTCAGAGGACCTTATGGGAATTGATTTTCTTTCAAAATTTATTAATACAGTTTTGAAAAGAATGCATTTATTTTCTATATGGCCAATTTCCAAGAACAACAATGTTGGTTAAATAAAGTATCTCACCATATCGGCACCCTATCTATATAACTATGTAGCAGTCCCCATGTTGTTTTATGTTTGTTTTTAATTTAGGTCATTGTTCTTGTTTTTATGTAACTTCTATATTTGTTTTATTTTAATGATCATTTCTCTTTGTGCAGAACCAGAAGCTACACTTAGTGTCAACACAGCAACATGTAGTTATGACCCATTTTTGTCAGCCAGCAAAGTTGTTTCCCATTGCCAAGTTCAAGAAGTACCGTGAGATAAGCATTGTAAAGGAGAAAAAAACAATCCATTTGTCTTTTGTAATTTGAAATATGTAGGTCTAAAGCAAAAAATTCTGAAAAAAATTATCACGATGAGTCAACATGATTTTAATAATATGATGAATCTTTCAAAATTTTCCGTTGCCCATGGTATCAAATAATACAAGAAAGATAAAAGTTTCCTCTTTACAATACTTGTCTTATACCTCGAGTATCACCCAGTACAGGGGAGTCATTTTGGCTGACAGTGACAGTCAAAATGCCTCGCTCTGTGCATGAAAACAGCGACATCAGCAATGCTGCAATTAAAAACATTATCATTCATCTTTTCCTGACTCGTGACTTCAAGAACAACGGGATAATAACAAAATGTGCATGACTTCGGTCATGTGACAAAAAATTAATGCATACGTCTTTCTTCATTCCAATGTCAAAATGCTTTTCTCTGTTATAATTAGCTGGAACAAATTAGTTCAGATTTGAACTGATGACATATAGTTTGCAATTTTTAAATTGGCATTCAGACACTTATAGATACAGACTCATAAACATACATACATACACACACAGATACTAGGAAGAGAGAGCGAGAGAAACGCAAAACAGAGAGAAATGGGCATGTAAAAAAAAGAGAAAAAAAAGGTGAAAAATCCGTTGAATTCAAAACAACTTAAAAAAGGGGAAAATCTGGAAAAAAAAATTGTCTGGAATTCGTTTAAGTCCCGAAAAGATTTATAGTAATTCAGGCCACATAAATGATAGGAGACATAAGAAAATGGAAAAGGTATCGCAGTCGAAGGATTAGGAATCTGCCTCTTGATAAAAGTGTCGTGTGTTCGAATCTTAGCGGGGAAAATGGAACTAAAGTGCTTATTACACAATTTACAAAAATGATTTTTAAAAAAGAAAGAAAGAACAAGAAAAATAAGAGGCGTAAGGCGCCCAGAGGCGAGTTGTAGAAGATTTGGTTGTTGGCCAGGATCAGGTGCACAGTTACGATGCCCAATCATGAAAACATCCAGTCCTCCCTCGTCGGTTTATTGTGTTACAATTATACTAACGTCCTCTTACAAAACACTGTTTCCCTGAAAGTTTCTGTCTCTACTAAGTCGCAGTTTATATTTGAAATCTTTCATCTAATACGAAATCAACAAAATGCAGTTTTTGGAGAATGAAATGATTTAATTTTTGGCTTTTAATATTGTCGAAAATTAAATTTGAATAAATGGGGAAATATTTAAAATATGATGAAACATGAGTTTTGTCAGAATAATTTAGAACTATAACTATTGAAGTATTTGTTTCTTCCAACAACAACAACAACAACAACAACAACAACAACAACAACAACAACAACAACAACAACAACAACAACAACAACAACAATAGTAACAACTGCCAGTCCTCCTTAATGAAACCTCCAACACGGATCTCGCACAAAGGGATCAATCCAGCGCACCTAATCACGTCTACAGCCCGCCTAAATCAATCAAAGTGTCGTAGCAGTGAACGACACCTCGGCAACCTACTCGGTGAACCGCCAGGGCCATTCAGAGCACAGCACGACAAGGAGAAAATGCGTGAGTACGGCGGATGTTGACAAATACAAAAAATGAAAAGAAAATCCACAATAGCAGCAAGACAAGACATGTAACTTAATGTAAGCAAAGAGCGTATAATATCTGATTCAAGCGGAGAAAATTGTTCATCCAAAATAGATGAATAAAACGATGATTTAAAAAAAAAAATGTAAGGTCCCATGATTAATACGAAATACCACCTGAACCAATAAAATATTATGGATAAAGTGAGGTAAACTTAACAACACTATGGGTGATATTGGGGTTACAATAGTGCGTTTGCAGTGGTTAGACATAATAATACTGAGCCTGAGAGAGCTTTCTGATACAGAAATCAGAGTTGTACCCGAATAAATATGTGGAAAATGACCCAAACGTTGGCTCTTAAAAGCGATCAAAATCAAATGGTTTAACCAAATTTACAAAAACTCCCATAGGAGCAACCGAAACCTGCCAAAGTCTGCACATGCTAAATTTCCACACTCGCATGACATAGTTTTGTTGTTGTTGTTGTTGTTTCGAAAAATTATGGTTCAGTTTTCAATTTCTTTCATGACGTCATTATTATAATTCTCTTAAAATTTGATGTTTTACAATTTGATGTTGGTGTTTTTACGGCAGCGGAATTATAAAACATTAAAGACAAACAAAACGCTTCCTTTCCACTTATATCTGTTGAGAACAATCTTGACGGCATTTCGACGCTATTTGTAGTGATGTAACCTACTAAAACATACGCATTCTTCGATTTTCCCACCTCTCTCTCTCTTTCTTTTTAATTTTTTTTAATATTAATTTTATCTAACCCCTCCACCCCCCCCCCCAAAAAAAATATTAATGATAAATAAATAATAACATAATCGACTTAAAAAAATATGCTCTACTTGAGGATAATGTATGGTTTGATATAATATATTTCAATAGATATTTTAGTTAAGTTCAACTGTGTCATTTGCCTATTATCGGTGTCTTGCACTTTCAAGTAAAGAAATCTTAATCTTTAAATCTGGTCCCGACCCAGATTTTTAGTTGTACAGATTCAAAAACCATTGCTGTCTCTAGTAGACTAAAAATGATGATAAATCGCAATTTTCTGGCACTCGTTTCGAACTGCGTCATCCTGAAAATTGGTCCAAAATATTGCAGGCTTACGATCATTGTATGCTTAACCCTTATTGTGCCAAAATGCCAGTTTTCAAAAGACTCTTTCACTATTCCTTGTTATGGATTATTTTCTTATTAGCATACGATACACAAAAAATGCACTCACCATATATTACCATCTGGTCTAAAGGACCATTTCTGGAACACTAATAAAGGTCACTGCAATCATTGTTACTGCTAATACTATATAGATCACTAATGTGTGATTTCTTGGACATGGATAAAGATCACTGTCGAAACCTTGATATGCCATGACAATTCTTTTTTGACACTCTAAAGGTTAAAAGTATAAAATTCTATTTGATACCAGCGTTGTCAGTGACCATTAGTGAGAGAGTCTGATTTGTAAATCGCATTCAGCAAGTTGAATATATATATATATATTATTTATGTGGATATATATGCGTGTATATATGTGTATGCATATACACTGTATATGTGTATATGTATAATTATTATGTATATATGTATATGCATAAACGTATATGTATATATATATATGTATACGTTTATATATGTGTATATATATGTATATATGATGGGAAACGTCTCCATCACACCGTAGGAAATGAGGCTGTATTATTTTATTACTATGACTCGTAGCATGATCATGAAATAGTATATTTTGGAAATTAATACAGTTTGTAATTAAAGATAATTACTTCATTATTTGTTCGTGAGTATGAGTTCTGAGCTTGAGGTCAGCGCGGGTATATATGGGGGAGGAAATCAGAAAGAGAAAGCGAAAGAAAGAACAGGAAACGTGCAGACTAACAGCATTTATGCATGTCTGTGAGGAAGTGAAAATTCTTTAACACGTTAGTAAATTTGAGTATGCTTGTTGAAAATGTCCTCATGAGGCCTTAAATATTGACTGATGGTTGTCGCGGGTTTCCAACTGAGACAGATATATTATAGACGCGGCGGGAATAGCTGGAGCGTGCATACTTCTTGAGACAGATGTCGAGTTTTAAACCGTGAAGGAGTGAGGAGAGAAAGTGAGCTGATGAGAATATTCTGAGAAGATGGGTTAATAAAATTCTGAGAATTGCAGTATATCGCAACAAGACTACAAGACTCACAAGACTACCCCCCCCCCCCAAACCACCAGCTCTTCAGGCATATAACACCAGATACCAGGGCTGGAGAGCCAGAATTCAGCCTAGAGGACGCTGGAGTGACTGTATGACAGACACACTCCGAAACCATGGAATGTCCCAGGCCACTCGCCTTGAGCCGACAGACGATTGTTTTTCCCCGCGACACCCACTGGTACAAGCGGGAAATGAAAGAAGAAAGAAGAAGAAGCAGTATATCGCAGTAAACAGCTGACCAGCCCGGCTAATATTCTCAGCCATTCACAGAGTACCCCCCCCCCCACCACCTCCCCCCAATCCCCCTCTCTCCCCCATCTCCCCACTTCCCCCTCCACTCTTATCCACACAAATTCCAGCTTCTCGAGCCACCTCTGAAAAACATCACGATACTTTTCTTGAAGTATGTCCCGAGCTTTGCATTCACCACTTTCGTCCTTACTCGATTGAATTTTCTTCTTGACAATATTTCTCTGCGTTTTGGGAGCGATCAAAATTGCTATGTTGCCAAGTCACGGTTGTACGGGGGGGAAGGGGGGGGGGGGGGGGGGGGGGAGAGAAGGTTCAAAGTTTTTCCTTTTCCAAAAACTGAGTTACTGTTTTTATTTTTATGGGACTGGTATTGTCACAGAACAAATGGGTTCTAGCTGTGTTGATGGTCCGGAGTTGTCCGTATGAAACGCACAGATTTGATAAGTACTGAGTCCATATGGTATCCAGAAATCGTAGAATCTTTTGGTAAAAGTATGCCAACAAGAAGAAGGCTGACATGACTGAAAAATACTGTGCAGTCTCTTGGAATTCACAAATCCTGGGCGCAAAACCGTCATCCTTTTGCCCTTTTCATCTATCCAGACCGCGTTAGCTTTGTTGGGATTCTGTGGAAGCTTACCCATGTTTCAACCCATAAACATGTCGACACACCATTTTTGGCCCTGAGGTCCAAACCCTCGAAGCAATTCTTCACAACAATTTAACCTACCTGTCTTTTGATGCTCAGTCAAAAGATGTGGCACCCATTTTGAACATTTTTTTTCAGACAAAGCTCTTGGTCAATCATAGTGAAAATGATACCATGACAAGATAGCTCTGTGGCTCTTGTTTCATCTCCTGTCTCACACCTTGGAGAGAAGTAGGAGGGATTGCTGTCTTTAGGAGCACCTCGAGAGTGTCATTGACTGCGTCAGTTTTACCGTCTTTAAAACAAAGAACTCATCTACAAATGGTCTGATACATAAGGAAAGATGTACTATAAACGGCTATCGAATTCCCACGTACTTTGCTCGACGAGTCTCCAAGCTGGGATCTAATGAAAAAGTGAAAGCTTTGGCTCTCATTACAAACCTTCATAATGTTCTGCAAATGCTCATGCCTCGAGTTATTTTACAAATACCAAATCGCACTATGCGAATCGGATTTTGTTTTTGTTTTGCACAGAAAATTGCACAAACTTTAATTTGTAAATTTGATACCAGATTTGCCTCATTTCTGCCAATTTTAAAGTCAATATTAGCCAACACAGAATTGATTGAGCCCTCCTTGTAGAGGAAACATGCATGCTTAAGCAACAGAACTATTTTCTGACAAATATTGTGCTCATGTGTGTGTGTGTGTGTGTGTGTGTATGTGTGTTTGTATGCGTTTTTTGTTGCTGTTATTGTTTTTGTTATTATTTTTTGTTGTTTGTTTCTCTTAAGTCTTTCAATCCTGAGATAGTAGGATTATCTCAGCTTTAAGTAGCTGCCCGCTTTTTTGTTTTGGTAAGAATTTTTATAGGTAAAAATTTGGAATTTGGAAATTTTACCCGGACAGCGGCACTCAGCCTACTCTTTCATCGATTTTGAACTGCCAAGGGTTCTTTAACGTGCATAACCTACACACGGGGCTCCGAAAATATATTCGCCCTTGTCCGAGAAGGCTAGACGTCGGACTTCCCTACCCAGAGGAAGCCAGGGGACCGTTGAGTCACTGGAAAATTGCAGATTTCGATCTTCGTGTCCTTCCATCCCCCAGTGGAGAACCCGCGAGTCGACCCCGGCCTCACCGCCGTGAGTTGTTTTCATCCTGAAGCAGACACCAAACCGCAGAGCTACTGCGCCCCTCCTTATTTTTTCTCTCTTTGTAGCTTTCACTCTCATGTGTAAGTCCGTGGAGAAGAATAATAGCTCATACAAAGACGGTCATGAAACAATGACATTATTATTGTTACTGTTTTACATGATTTGTTTTTCTCTTTGTCTTTCTCATAGGCACAGCCTTCGGTTACTGATAGTTTATAGTGCAGTTTATCGTGACATATGGATATGTTTGTGCGTGTGTTTCATTCCCTAGTAGTATTCCGGAATCAAACATCCATTAACTAATCTGATTTCTATGCATTCTGTGTTAAATTTAAAGTTCTATTTGTCTGAATTCTCCTCTCTCTGTCCTAGAGATACACATTCTCAAACATGTGTATCTTTTTCTCTTTCCCTTCTTTTTTCCTTCTTTCTCTCTATATTTCTTTCGTTGTTGCTTTCTTTCATTCTTTCTTTCTGCCTTTCTCATTTTCTTACTTTCTTTTTTCTTCCTTTCGCTGTTTCTTCCTTTTTTCTTTCTTGTTCTTTCTTTACTACTGTTTTTTCCTTCCCCCCCCCCCCCCGCCCTGCCCTTAGCATTGTCAGCTAGCCTTTACTCTTTATCTCTCCCTCTCTCTCTTTTTCTTTCCCGCACATATTCTCTATGTCCTTCTTTCTCTCTTCTCATCTCATTCTTAAAAGACTCTAAACATGTCCATTTCATCAAGGGAATAATAGAATCCCAAAACCAGGCTCGGGTCCACAAAATCTCTTATTCAAGTATTAAACACCTGGGGGTCAGCAATTCACGTTCGCATGCGCGGGCAATTAGGTCTATCTCAAGGATACGCGCGTGATGGTCATGAAGGTTTAATTTCTGTGGTGTGAGCTGTGTTACCACGAGGAGAAAGGTTGAATGAGGGAGAAAGAGAGAGACAGACAGAGACAGAGAGAGGGAGACACCACCAATAATTTTGCTTAATTCACTTACAACGCCTATTTGTAAATTTTGTCACTCAAAGGACGTCATATTATGTAAGCCTTGCTATATTTATCACCACAATCAGAGAAGAAAAAATGTCACCAATTGTTTCTTTTTTTTTTAAACCGCCGCAAACTGAAAGTGTACAGAAATGTGAGAGGTAAAAAATATCACCAGTTCTTTCTTTTTTTTTCCCCAGATTGGCTGTTTGGATTGGAACAATGTGTTGATTTGTTGCCACTTTGACTATGAATTAACTCATTTCATAGTCTGAGAGCTGAGTAGTATATGTTTTATGTCCTAAATTCTAACAAGCAATAATTTTGCCTGTGAGGATTATAGATCTCTAGGCCTGAATCTCATCTCGCCTTCAGAATCTCCCCTGACTCTGGCGGCTCGAATCCGATCTCATGACTTCAAGAGGCAGGCAGCGCCCTTACTCATGGGCGCCGTCAGAATCTCCCCTGACTTTTTTTTTTTTCTATTGGAATCCGATCCCATGACTCCATAAGGCAGGCAGCGCCCTTGCTCACTCGACCTTTCATTGTTCCGCCCCCTCCCCTCCCTCCCCCTCCCAAACTCCCACGCATGTTGTTTACGTGAAGTCGACTTCTTTAAAAGAAAGAAAAAAAAAAAAGAGAAACAGAAAATCCTTGCTTGTGTATCATTGTTTTCCCCGACATATTGATATGCGAATACATTAAATGCGCCGATGCAATATTTACATCTGTAGTAGAGATATAGATCTCAACTCCTGACTCTCCTCTTGCAATCTATTTCTGATGTAGAAGATATGAAGACATGCACTCTTAGCTCATGTTAAAGTAGCAACAATATCAGCTTCAATGCTAAATTGTCTCCAAAATAGCCGCAGCATCAAAACAATAAACAGCCCTGACTGACAACAACCTGAGCATAATGAGGGAAAAAAATAAGAGCTCGAGAAGAGCTTAATTCAAAGGCACAGTATGGTCGTAATATTCTCTGTGACTAAGCTATACCGATGTAGTTTTGATGATGGTGATAACGGGCATTGATTGAAATATTAAACGGAGAGATCATAAACCGCATTTATTTGGCAATCCATTCAAGTCATTCCCCACTGGCACCAGGACGTCCGATGACAGACAACAGGAACACACCAGCTGAAATAGCCATCCATTTCCCGACAAGGAGTAGCTGGGGTGTAGTTTAGTCGGATTCATACAGACCCATTGTGTCTGTCTTTGTGAGCGCATTCTCTGTGTCAGTCGTCAGCCAGAACAATGGACGGGACAGGAATGGTCACAGGGTACGGATATAAAGGAAAGATGGAAAAGGAGAAAAAAAAGAGAGACAATGGGAGCCTGTAAGATTATAGGACAGAAGGAGAAGGAAAGCTACGGGAGGGTGTAATGGAGAAAAAGTTGGTTGAGGAATGGATGAAAGAAGGGAAGGGAGAAATGGGGTTGGGGGGAGGGGGATTTGCCTTATCAAACCGAACAATGGCTAAGTCGAATAGGTCAGAGGACGTCACCAGGTATATATATATATAATACTATATATTTATTTAGAATGGAGTACATTAACACTGACAGCAAATAATAGACGTAACAAACAGACAAGTCACATCAAGGTGAAAACAGAGGAGATGGGGGGAGACAGGCGGAGGAAAGGGGAGGGAGGGGAGAGGCGGGAACGGGCACGGGGGACATAAAAAAGAGGGGCCAGAGAGAGTGATGAGTAAATCAGATCCATTGAACAGCTGCATAGTAACAGATCAAGTAAATCGATGCCGGTCATACAGCATGGTTTGTTGTTAAGAGAAAGTAGCCAAATCAGAGAATACTAGCCAGTTTTTGCCTTTTTGTTTCTTTAACCTTACCAAATAAGAGAATAACACTTAGTTTGTTGAGAACTAAAATGGCAATTTTCCAGCCAGACCTCCTGCAGGTGTGAGGTGTGCACGGACATAAGGAGAATAGTAGAAGGACATCAGGCAGGGAACGAAGCAATGGATACATAACCCAGGACACGCTGTGTGAACTCAACTGCATGGCCTGCTTCACGGGTACCTTGTACCCACTCTACGTTGATCCACTGCTGGATGCAGGCGTCCGTTTGCCTTCTTTATTCTGTTCTGCGCTGTACAGTTCTGGCCCAGGTGGTACCAAAATGCTATTCCAGGTCATCTCTCCGTCTTCTTACTGATCTTCCTTTGATCCATTTCTGTCCCTTGATATCCAATCTGTAGCTAGTTCAGTCCATCTGTTGTCGTTTATTCTTTACCACATGTCCTGCCATTGAGCTTCTGTTTTTGTAATGTTTTCAAGAATATCGGTGACCCTTGCTTGTTTTCTTAAAACGCTTTACGGTGACGACGATGATGATATTGTCCTCGTAATTACTCCGAAGATGAAACAACCACTTTAGGTTCCAAATTTGGCTCCAATGGTGCACTTTGTTTTTGACATACTTCATAATCAAAATTATCCGCCTCAACAGATAATCAAAATCGTAACAAGATCAGCTGGTTTCTTCTTTAAACCGCTCAATGTCCATGTCCCTTTTGAAAACAATATGATGTGAATGAACAATTTTGGAATATCTACGTCCAGAAGTACGAAAGACAGAATCAACTTTGAATTTCAAAGGGAACATTATTTCCATTTATAAACCTGAAAATGGAAAAACATGATTCCAGTTAACATTCTAGTAGAATTTTGAAACATCATATCAAATTTGAAACTTGTATCTGTTATTTTACACAAACTATAAATTTCAGACTCAATGTGAAAGTTTAGCTTTAAAAGTACAGCGAACGAGAGTCACTTCAGCGTAGAAGAGACAGAAACGAGTACCCAGAAATCCTGACGGATATTGGGTTAACATTATCACAAAAAGTCTAATTAGTTGCTTTTGAAATCTTCACATAGTCCGTAGAATAACTAGCCTTCTTAACCACTCTGTGATTGCATTCTAGATGATATTAAGGGGGATGTAAGCAAACTTGACATCTTAGAATATGAATGCGAAGTCCATTGAAATCCTTTCAGTCATTCAGCCGTTCTAATTTACCCTCATTTGCGATAAGGTAAGAGTGAGGTTTTAATGGATATGAGCTGAGTGTGTAAGAAGTGTCTGTCTATCTTTCAACCTATATGTCCATTTATCCTTCCAGCTGTTTCTCTGGCTATCTACATACGTATGCATCCATCCAATCTTACATGCAGTCATAGGGAAATATCTCCAAGACTTCTCATCCACTTTTTTTCCTTTTGGCTCTTTGGACTTCCATCCCTCATTTCTGTTTTTTTTATCTTCTCTTCCTCTCATCCTCGCTCTACCATTTCCATCTCTCTTTTTTCTCTCACTCTTTCTCTCTCCCGTCAGCCCGAGCCCGATCGTCACACCCCACGGAAACAGAGAATAAAGTTGGACATTTCCTGTCACTGAAAATCTCGGGTAAAGTTGGGAAGGCGTAAATGTGGGCAGGTGCATGTGTGTGGGTGTTTATACATGTATGTGTGTATCTGTGTGAGCATGTAGTATGTGCCTGCCTGTTTGTGTGCGTGTGTGTATGTGTTTGTGCGGTATGAGTGAGGTGAGAATATAGAGGTACGGATGCGCTGCTCTTGTCTATATCTGCCTGCATGAGAGTGAATGACAATATGAAGAGGGTAAAAAAAAAAAATAGAGGACGCACAGGATTTTCTCTAGTCACTGTTTTTTTTTAGGGTTAATGAATGTTGGAAAATATGGGTGACCCGGCATGGGGAAGGGAAAGCGGGCGTGGGGGGAGGGGGGGGGGAGGAGTAGGGACGGAGGGGAGCAGACGCAGTAGAGACGAGGGACAGAACGCTGAGAGGTGGGCAATGAAAGGTATGAGGGGGTGGGGAAGGGCGTGGGGAGGGGTGAACTCTTCACATGATCACACTGATAATGATGGAAAACAAAATCATGCACATAAACATTAATTATTCTTGTTTCAGCCAGAATTCGCGTGAGTGCTTTCTGTTACTTGACTGTTTTAAAACTATTGACTCAATTTGTCATTCCTTTGAGAATCGCATTAGATTTCCAAAAATGAGCTTCGAAATTTCTAGTTGTTAGGTTATAAACCTGACTATTCATCTGATGTTTAAAAACTCCTTGTTCTTTCCTTTTCCCGCCACACCACCTTAAGATAGATAGATAGATAGATAGATAGATAGATAGATAGATAGATAGACAGACAGACAGACAGATAGATAGATAGATA
>JBCEWB010075598.1:0-13051 GCA_039654565.1 Peronia peronii | reverse complement strand
TCTTTACACTGTTTGTCCAGTCCCTCTTGTGTCTGGTAAAGGGAAGTAATAAGGCTGAGCACAACGATCTCCCATTATTAGAATATGTGCCTTCGCTATGAAATATGAAAGCATTTTATCTACATAGATGGCGGCCGTAACTTTTGTTAGTAAAATCACAAAATCGTAGAGCGTACAGCAATACAGCAGACATTTATTTGGCTGTTAAAACCAGCATTTTTCATGTCCTTCCGATTGTAAAACTCTGTGAAATTATTGGCTATTGCAACTTTTATTAATGTTACTTCAGTTTGAAACAAAAATATTCTAAGCATGCAGCAATACTGAAGTTTGGTTTTAAGCGATCAACAAATGATCTCCATGTTGTAGTGCTTTTTTGTAATACAGACAAGGCAACAGAATAAATCTGACTTGTTTTACATCGGCCCTGGCAGGTAAAGGGTTGATAATGACCCTTCCCCGCCCCCCCACCCCCTTCATCATATCTTCTATTCATTCATTCTTTCTGGTGACGTGACAGGTTTTGGCGGAGGGCTCACTTTCTCTCTCTCTCGCTTCCTTTATATTCATCCCCTTTCTTCTGCAAATTATCATCAGCCTGTCTCTAAACTTTCGAACTAGAAGCAACGTTTCTCCTATCCCCTGGCACAACACATTGCGGAGAAGATATTTTTAACACTCCAGCAATATGAACTGAGCAAATGAATTCAAAAGCAGAAAAAATAAAAATAAAAAGACCCCTCCCCCTCACCCCAACATTACTACTTGTAAAAGCGAGAGATCTTGTACACCTTCAATAAGCAATAAATATGGCCAATTTCTATGAACCAATAAAAGCAAAAAGAGAGAAAGAGAGAAAGAAAGAAAGAGAGAGAGAGAGAGAGAGAGAGAGAGAGAGAGAGAGAGAATTAAGAACAAATTTAAATCCTTTTCGTCTTAATTGTTGCACAGAGATGTTAAAAATATCCAGGAATATAAGGCATAGAGTTTCAACGTAGCAATAAAGAAAGAAGGGAAACATTACCATCAAAAAAAAAAACGACAAATTATCTCCCCTTTTCTCTTTTATGTTTTATTCTCTCCTTTTTCCGTCTTTTTGCTGTAAACATTTGTCAATATTTGGAGTCCCCGTAATGAGATTCTGAACCCCAAGTTTGACAACAGGCTGAGCATTACCTGCAGGCCGACGTGGTGCGAGCGAGGGCTCACCAGTCCAAACAGTCCACCAGTGTTTGCCACTCACTTCGTCTGGGATCTCCCCCGGACTCCTCCCTAGCGTCTCACCAGCCTGTGCTGTGTTGCTGTGCTTCACTTCCACAGACCTTTTCGGAGATGAGAAGATTTTATTTTCTTTCTCAATCTTGGTTTTGACTAGCCATTTTCCCACCAATAAATCCAACCGTTTATTCATTTACTTTTTATTTCCATCGAAAAGGGGGGGGGGGGGAGGGGAAGGATAATTTAATTCGGTGAGTGGTAGCATCGCGTGCACAAACATGATATATCGTTTCCCCATCGGGTGCAAAATGCAAGAAGACTCGGCAGACATGGCCTGGCCAAGAGCATGTACTCTCTTTGTCAAATCTGAACATGTACCTTCTTTGGGCTTCCAGGTCTCGTCTTACAACTCAACGTTTTCTTGGGTCTTCATGCACTGCCTTAGTTTTAAGCTTCAATGCCTCGCCATGGCTATGCCAAGCATCGACGTCTTGCCCAAGCGCTTCATCTACTTCTCACTTCTGTATCTTACGCTGGCGTCCCAATGTATCCTCATGGGCTTGGGCTTCGGCACCCCCTCATGATCTTTCGCTATTCACTGGTACTTATCACGAGAACAATGGTGATGATAAAGAACTTGAAACGGTCTCGCACTGGCAGTTTCGAGGAATTTCGTACTTCGCCCAAACGGGGCACTACAGCTTTGGTGTCTTGCCCTGGCATTTTCTTGGACATCTCAGCCTAGCCCTGGCGCTTTGCTAATCTCTTGAACATCCTGACTGCCCCGCCTCTCCCACCGCTCAACTTTAGTGCACCATCAAGAAAATCTTCAGAGCTCCGTGTCTCCTTGGTCTCTCTTTCAAGCTTCCGTATTTCGTCTTTGGTTTAACTGGTCTCTCTAGTTTGCTTGTCTCGTCCTTGGTTTTGCTGCTCTTCCACAATCCTGGGTCTCTCCTTGATTTTACTACACTTTCATAATCCCGAATCTCGTCCTTGGTTCTGGTACTCTCTCAAAATCCTGAGTCTTGTCCTTGATTCTGATACTCTTTAAAACTCCTGAATCTCGTCCTTGATGTTGATACTCGATAAAATTCCTGAATTTTTGGTATTGATATTCCTTCAAATTCCGGAGTCTCGGTCCTTAATTTTGCTACTCTCCCAAAATTCCAAGCCTCGTCCTTGGTTTGGTGACGTCTCAAAATTCCAGGCTTCGTCCTTAGTTTTGGTACTCTCTCAAAATCCCAAGCCTCGTCGTTGGTTTTGGTATTTTCTCTAAATCCCAAGTCTCGTCTTTGGTTTTGGTACTCTCTCAAGATCCCAAGCCTCGTCTTTGGTTCTGGTATTCTCTCAAGTTCCCAAGACTCGTCACTGGTTTTGCTACTGTCTCAAAATCCCGAGCCTCGTCCTTAATTTTGGTACTTTCTCAAAATCCCGAGTCTCGTCCTTAGGTTTGCTATGTTTTGTATAAAGCTTACCGTTCTGGTCGCTGATTCTGTCATTGGTTTTTGCTTTTCTCTCAACTCGCGTATCTCGCCCAAGCTCTATCTTCGGATTCTATGCATTGTCTTGGTGTTTCGCTATTATTGCTCAGCCTATTCCATCGTTATTGGTTCATCTTTCAGCCCGCTAGGGACGGCCATCTCGGTGTGTCTGAGCTTCAATGCCATGCAGGAATCTGCCATCATTCTTTCGCGCTTGCATGTCTCATCTTTAGACTTCAGCCTTTTCTGTGTCTCGCCTTAGCATTTTCTTAGTCTTTCGGGCTTTCGTTCCTTATTCTAGCATTTCAATAATTTCTCAGGCTTCCGTTCCACGCTCTGGCAATTCTGAAACTTCTCGGGCTTCCGTTGCTCGCCTTTCGGCTAGAATTGTATGTTATCTGGACATAGCCAAGCGCTGTAATGTGTAAAGCTAATGTGGAAGTAAACATACGAATAATAATTTTTGTTAAAAAGGTAAAAAAAAAAAAAAAGACAACAGCAATAAACCAAAACACAACAGCACCTTCAAACAGTTCTTGTAAATAGTTCTCGTCAGTGGAATAGAAACTCCTGCCTTCGTGGGCGGCGGGGGGGGGGGGGTTGAAGTACATTTGAAAGTAACAACCAGGAGACAATCTACTTTGGGCTGGATGTTCGCGGTTCATTATTCCAAAATAGAAACAATCGCCTCATCACACATGTAACAGAACAAACACAAGAAACACAACTTGCTCCGGGATTTGCATTATATTTAAGGACGAGTCAATGTGAGATAATGGCAAATGTATTCTGATGTTCCGTGATACTTATGATATGTATGACTGATAAAAACAACGCAAGAAAGAACAAAAACTATAATAAAGTAATATAAAGATAGGCATCTTTAACTCATAGTCATGTGTTCCTATCTCAAAGGCAATAAAACAATGTACTAAAGACAGAAATAACAGGCCGCGAATCTCTGTCACCCGTGCCCACGCGCTTGTCACGTTATATCAATGCACAGTAAAAACGAAAATTCAGCTTCTTGTCACCATCCGTTTAACATAATTATGAAAAGATATACTATCGCTGCCACGAATGATTATATATACATGTAAAAACGTAGAAGAAGGAAAAAAAGCCACTCAATATATAAAGAAAAATAGAACTGAATAACATCAAACAAAAGCAAAAAAAAAAAAATAATCGTAGCAGGAAAAGTTCACTCAGTATCACGTGTGCCCGCTTGTGTCACTTCATCTCATTCTGCTTCCCTGTAGATCATCATCCTCATCACCATTATCATCATCATTATCATCATTTATAAAAATGTCCTAACAGACGACTGTCTGCCGGCAACTAATCAAATACATCATCATCATTATCATCGTCATTATATATATAAATATAATAAAATTAAAGACAGTCGGTCTATCGGCAACTAACTCAAACTAAGGAGTTGCGCTGCGGTAGTCCTGTGGTTAGGCGTCTGCTACTCGGCGAAACACTCACACTGTGGGCGTAATGGGTTCCAATTTCGGATCCTACCATCGGGGATGGGAAGGATTCGAAGATTAGAATCTACATTTTGTTCAGTCACTCAACGGTCTCTTGGCTTCTTGGGTAGGGTAGAGCGGCGGAACGTCTAGCCCTCTCAGAAAAAAGGCGAATATATTTCGGAAGTGCCATATGTACATTACGCACGTTAAAGAACCCTTGGCAGTTGAAAATTGGATGAAGAGAACGTCGAGACGCCGCTGTCCGGACATATTTTTCAAATTCCACATTTTTAGCCAAAAAAATTATTCTCGCGAAAAAAGAAAATATGTCAGTACAATAAAAGAAGCAAACAACGATCTACAGAACTTGATATGGTATAAAACTGAGTTAAGAGAAGTTATTGGTCAAGCTTCGCAATCATCACCACCAATGTTATCATTTTATATAAATTTTTAATGTCTTGAAACACAAGACATTGACTGCGAAGCCGTCAAACAGCTGCTATATACATTAAAATAAACAAAACGCACATATGGAGAATAAATTAGCTGAAATTGCTGGCAATACTGGGAATGTCAAATTTTTTAGCTTGCTTGACTCTCCAATCATCATCACCAACAACATCATCGTTTCATAGAAATATCTGAAATCTTAAGATATGAACTTGTCAGCTCGTAATTAAGTAACTAAATCAAAACAAACAAGTGACAATTCGGAGAATTAGTCAGTTAAAAATTCAATAAAATTTTCGACGATCACCACCATTATCACAGGGAGCCCTCTCGTGCATGCCATTGAAAAGAGTGGTACTCCTCAAGCCTTACTGATGCTTTTTTGTTCCCAGCGCCACAACGTCTACTCTACGCCCTGAAGCAAATCCATCTTGTATTTTTTTTCATTCAGATTCATTCTAAGTGAACTCTCTCGCTGCCCTTGATACATGTACATACCTGAGCAATATAAACACATTGCTGTTTTTCTAGATACGTTTTCAATCCGCTGCCGCCGTCTATTACTCCACACACCCCTATTAACTGTACTGAAAGGTAAGCGTTTGTACTTGGTGTTTTGCTCTAACTCACCCCGCCCAAAACTCATTTCGAAGAGAAAATGGATACAGTAGTGAGAGAGATAGGCCAATATGCAACATCTTTCTGCAGCAGCCAACAACAAAGTTCCAGTTCAAACGCGACAAAAGAGAATCTGGACCAACATGTCTCCCACCCTGGGACATCTGGACAATCGCACAAACGTCGCCAGAACTCCTCTCCCTGCCCTTCTCCCTCTACCTGGGCTTTTGCACGTAGGGCCATTAATATTCTTGATTCCGGTCTCAAAGCTGTCGACGTTCAGTCTTCTAATCATTCCATTCATATACAACCTTTACATCATAACACGAAGAAATACATCATCGTAAAAATCGCCAGAGGCAGGCTGACTTTTGTGGACGACATTCGGAACTGTTAAATTGCTTCGTTGCACGGTGTTGTCCGATCAGTTGCACTGTATCTGCACAGACTGACTGGTAGGTGTGCGTGTGAGAGAGTGCACGTACATGTATATTTGTGCACTATGCGCTCATATCAATTTATCGTCCGGTATTGTCCTACAGCCATAAAACTAATTTGTTTGATCAAAAATTAATTAATGAGAATTCACCGTGGAACCCCAGTTTATCAAGTGCAGTTTTCATTTGTACTTACATATACAGCAGCGTCGAACACAGCAGTGCGGAGAGAGATCCACCTTTCCTTGGCACAAGCGATAGTTCTGTCAAGACGTCTTATCCGCAGCAGGTCCCTCCATCACAGCTCTCTGGTTACGCCCCTGTTCAAATATTTCAAAAAAGAAAAAGAAGAGAGAGAATGAATTAGAAAAAAAAAAAAAAATTAGTAGAAGACAAAATAGATAAACATTGTAGAACCCTGAGTACAATTTAGATGTGTTGACGTCTCCGATTCGCTGGCCATTAGCAGCACCTTCCGATTTTAGGAACTCACGGATTGGTGATTTCCTGCCGTTCAATTAACAAACCGAACACCCAGCTTTTCAATTAACGGGCTCATCATGAACTCAGGAGATAGCTTCTAGCGCCAACCTCAATTTACGGACGGCGACTTTTCAAAGAATGCAATTTGCGAACATGCGCAATTAGTTTAAATACATGTTGCCCGGGTTTAATCTGCGCTTTGTATCTACATCTGTTCTGTTATAGGAATAAACACGACAGGTAATTCAGTTCACTGAAAGGAAACCTTATCGCGAAATAAGCATCTTTTATTTGTGTCTGATGCAATTCGCTAACTCAGTGTATACACCGGCTGTCATGTTCCTTGGACAAATCTCCCATCCACATTTTTATTGCTGTTTCAGTGCAGGCAAGAGGGGCATCAGGGCCACTGCAGAAGCCGTATTTACTTATACTATGCTCCAACAGTCACCTATCTCCAGCCTTTCAAAGATGGTATGGAAAGATGACTAAGTGGAATGAGGATCAATAGAGGCATGAGGAGGGGAGAAAGGGGAGGATAGTTTAGGTCCCCTCAAAGCAGCATGACTCACAGTCGCCCTCGGATTCATCAAATTGCTCATGAGTCGATAGACATGGTTCTACCAAAGTCCTACGTGAATTATTATGTATAAACTACTACAAGGGTAACATTTATTCTCCACGTTAAGGTGAAAGTCTTCAGAACTGCCATTTGGTTTGGCCAGACGTGAAATAAAAAAAAAAAAAAAAGACGAGAGAGTGAGAGAGATAGACAGAGAAACAGAAACGCGGTGGGGAGACACACAGAGAAACAAAGTTACACATACACACCCACAAATAACTGTACAGATGCACGTGTAAAACTATTATTATACCTACACGGACAAGACCTACTGACGACCAAATTCAGCATGCACGATAGCGCCAGTACATCACTTGCCATTCGGTGAGAGGTCAGCACAAAATGACAGAAAATAAACAGAAGGAGGGAGAGAGGGAGAAGAGAGACTGAGATATGAGAGAGAAAGCATAGGATATGGGATGAGGAAAAGATGAGTATGAGAGAATAAGAAAAGACAAAAAAACAAAAACAGGAAGAGATGGAGAAACATAACTAATGAAAGAGGGATGAAAAAAAAAAAAAAAGGAAAAATAAATATTTCATCGAAAGATTGAGGGAAATGACTAACTACCATGAAGTAGTTCAAGGTCATGAGGTATGTTTTCCCTCTGCAAGAAAGCAGCATTACAAGATGGTCATGACATATTTTGAGATGACTCGGTTTTGCACTCCGCCTTGGCGAATATGCATCTAACGTTCTTTGGTAAAACATGTTGTTTCCCTTGAAACTTCAGTCTGATTTGAGAAATCAAGTTTTTACGATCTCTCTTTTAGTTTTAATAATATAATAAACTGAACAGAACGCTTTTTTTTTTTTTTTCAGAGTGAAGCGATGTGGTTTGGCGTCTGCTCCGTGGTAAAAACAACTCTCGTCGTGAGGTTGTGGGTTTCGACTCGCGGTTCCTCCCATTGGGGGATGGAAAGATACGAAGATCGAAACCTGTATTTTTTCAGTGACTCAACGGCCCCCTGACTTCCTCTGGGTTGGGAGCCCGACGCCTAGTCTTCTCGGATAAGGGCGAATACATTTTGGAGATATCGTGTGTACGTTAAGCATGTTAAAGAATCCTTGGCAGTTCAAAATCGATGAAGAATAGGCTGAGTGCCGCTGTTCGGGCAAATTTTCCAAATTTCAAATTTCTACCCAGAAAAATTCTCGCCAGAAACAGGCAGCCAGTTAAAACCGAGATAACCCTACTTTCTTTGGATTGAAAGGCTTGGTAAAAACAAACAAGCCATGCAATATTTTGTCGATTACTCTTGTGGAAAGTTACATTTGAACAGGTGGGGGAAAGAATTAAACTGTGATGAAAAAAGCGTTTTGTTCGAGTACATTGAACACAATTCTGTTTCTCCAAGAAACAATCACCCAATCATTTCTCGAGAAAAAGAAATGCCAGAGAACAACAAAAACAAAGACAACAATAAAACGGTGATTGAAGGGAGACAATCGGTGCATGTATTTCACGACCGACTTCGATACATGTATCATCACGGCACACAGGTAAAATAACAACAAGGGGCGGTAATAATCCTGTTTGCACCCACCTCCACTTGACGGGGTGTCTGTTTGCAAGGGCCTGCACTCAGGGGGAGAGAACTGTGTACATTTCCCTCTGGCTGCCCCATTAACTTCTTCAATTTCTCATTTGCCAACACTCTTCTCCCTCGTCCTCTGGCAGTTAGCTCCGCATTTCCTTTGTTAATACACCCATTAAGACACCTCTTGTCTTCCTTATGTTAGTATTCCATTGAGACGGCTGTCTCTCTTTTGTTAGTACATTGCATTCCATTTAGATATCCGTCTGCATTACTGCTTTTCTTAAACTCAACTAAGACACGTGATTATCCATTTCTTTCAATATATACCCGATTCGTCAACAGCTATGGTGACTAAAGAGTCTTTTATTTTAAAAAATATATTTCTTTTGTTGGTAAACCATTGTGCCATTTGCCTTTCTTTTGTGCCATTGTGCCATTTGTCTTTCTTTTCTTTCAAGATACTACCTGCATCTCTCATGAAGATATTCTATTTAAGACACGCGTTTCTGCATTTCCTTTCCTTCTTTACTATATTTAACAACAGTTATAGCTAGTTACGACACTTCTTATATCTCATTCAAGTACTCATCGGGGACGTTTGCCTTCCTTTTGTTAGTACATTGTATTCATTTAAACCCATCTGAATTTCTTTTGTGAAAATTCAATGAAGACGGTCGATTATCCATTTCCTATCTTCATTTATTTATCCATCAACAGATATATGACACTGCCAGCCTGCCTTTTTATTACAAACGAGTGGAAATTTATAACTCTTCCTCCCTTCCCCCCTCCTTGTCTTTCGTCGTGCACTGAGACCAATTATTTCCCAATGAACGAATGTGTGCCCAGGACATTAGTTGCTGACCATAGATATACAATTTTAGGTGTCTAAGCTATAAGAAAGGCCGCCATGTCGTCATAAAATCCACGTATACATGTATTGATAGCGCATTCTCTGAGATTGATCATAGCCTCTTCAGACCAGTGATAAAAAACTATAGTGGTGCGGAGTATCTAACTATTCGCCACTAAAAGCAGCAATGTTGACGTCAATGTATAAACTATAAATAAAAAGCAAGTCTTTATCTTAATGAATATTTGCAAATCAACATTTTTAAAATTTGTTATTGGAACGCAAAGTGTTCAGGTTATGGTCTACGCAAGCCTTTCAACCTTCTGAGAGTGATTATCTCGGAGCAAAGTTTTCGATATCATAGGAATTCATGTAGGGCACTGAAGTCTCTGATGTAGTCACACCTGTAACTGTATACCAATATTATGTGACGAGCATAGTCTGAACAAGAGGCCAACTGATGTTTCGTTCTTATCCAAGAAGCTTTCTAATATAGAAACTTAACAGTAATGTCCCACGTTGATTTGGAAATGCCTTACAGCAAATCAGAGAATTTAGCTAACACTGATAGGTCATTGTTCGTGAGAATTTCCAAACTAGTTACCGGTACCAGAAAGTGTGGGATTGCTCTATCGTTCCAAATTGAATCGAACGGAGAAACAAAAACAATGAAAATCAGTGAGAACTGAATTACCTGGAAAGTAAGGACAATGCCAACAAATTAGCAAAGAAATTTAAAGGAACAGGTATCTCTGTAAACTACTAAAAGCACACTAAGCTGCCACTTTAATTTCCCTATTGGCCATTGCGGACCATTCATCTCCAGTCCGCTGTCTTAATACAGCTTCAAATTAATCAAACATAATTTGTATAGAGAGATAAAGTTCTCCGTTTTCCCCATTTCTTTTTCTCCTCATTCCCTGACTTTAATAGTTACATTTAATGCGGATCATTTCCCTGCGCAACGTTACTCAGTTGTCATTAATCGTAACAGTTGTTGAAAGAAGAAAGAAACAAAAACAAGAAAAACGATTAACTTGCAAGTCTGTACCACAGAACATTCAATTAAGCCCCCCTTTCACCTTCAATCTCAAAAAGTTCCAGAGCTCCACCGCTGGCGCCTAAAGGTATGTAGACGCCCAGGCAACCACAGTTCTCATGAGCGGCTCGTGTTTTTGTTCCAATTCACGATATTCAGTTAACCCTCTGTCTGCCAGAGGTAAGTGAATGATAAACGACAGAAATACAACCAGGACTATTGTGTAGTATATGTACTTACTCAACTTTGCAGCTCTGCGTTTGGTCTTGTAGTAGTAAGCGTGCGCGTTAAAACAAACTTCATGATACTGGGGATGATTGAGGCAGGGAAAGAAAAAAGATAAATCAACGAAATTTAAAAGAAAGGTTTGGCATGTTGTTCTTGTTGTTTTGATATAAAAATCATTTTTAAAAATAAATAAAGACGAAAGAAAAAAGAAAAAAACAAGAAAAGAAAGCAACACACAAACATTTGAATTCTTGTCATCAAAAACTGGTTCATAGGCCAATCGATTTTTGTTTTAATGGCTAGATGTAGATATCATTATGGAGTATACTAGATCTGCTTTCTTTTTCAGTTCCACTTGAAACTTCCTGTTTTTTTGTTTTTGTTTTTTTTTTTGTTGTTATTGTTGTTTTTAGTACTGGGTTAATCGAAAAAATATGCTGAGAAAAGCAAACAAACAAACAAAAAACAACAAGAAGAAGAAGATTCTACCGGATTTCGAGAAATCAATAAATGTATATTTATACCCTTTGTACATAATTTGGCCGAAGGACAAACAAGTGCTCACAAACAGAGAAACGGGAAAAAAATAACTTGAATATTTCCTTTGAATAACCTACCCGGATGACATTGTGCAACCGATACAAACTTCAAGTTTGATTGGTTCTCGAGATATCGGTGTGAACACACAAGCATATATGTATTTAGAATGGATTGGAAAAAATAAGAAACAAAGAAAGTAAGAAATTACAGATAAAGAATATATAAATGATATATTATCCACTAAGATAAAATCTATTAAGATGACAGATTAATAAATAATAATAACAATTATTATTATTATTATTATCTAAAAGAAATTTTCAAAAATAAAAACATATATATATCATTACAACAAACATATACGAAGAGAGAAGAGAATAAAGAACATAACAAACATAAACCGTTAAAAGAATGGAATAAATGTGGACAAGAGGCCTTCCTCAGTGGGGGTGGTGATAAAAGGGTTACAGAAGACAAATCTACCAAGAGATCCTTGCGTGTTTTAACACCCAATCCTCAAGAGATACATTTGTCTGCATCTCTCTCCGTATTGCGGACGGGGCCTTGGTTACATCTTTAATTGATATGAATGTGTAACTTAGAATGTTCTACGACCAATGGCAAGGATAAGGAAAACTTCAGTAAATTGCTAGTACTTGGTGATTTCTCTCTTTCTCTCTTACGCTGAATATTTTGACTTCATTTAGCCGGGATACCCGTTCATTTGTCTGTCTGTTCGTCGTTAATCTATCCATTCGTCAGTCCATCAATCTAGCCACTTACCTATTCTTCCATCTACCCTCCATCGGTCCGTCTGTCCGCCCATCCATTTATCCATCCACTCACCCATCCATCCATCCATCCAACCAATCATCCGTCCATCTATCCATCTACCCATCCATTCGTCCTTCCGTCCATCCGTCTTTCTACCAACCTCCCCAACTAACAGCCTACCAACAGAACCATATCTCTACAAACCTATGGGATTTTATCCATCCATCCATCCGTCTATTAATTCATTCTATCCATCCACCCAGCTGTAGAAAAAAAAAATTGAAAGCAGCGAATCAAAAAAAAAAAGGGGGGGGGGGGGAGGAAAGGAGACTTGTGGCAATAGAAGACAGGACTGAAAAGAAAGGGAAACAGAATGAATAACAAGTCGTCATCACAAATTTAATTATTTTGACAGAAAAACATATCAACTGAGACGTGTCATTTTCACCCCAACGACAGTAGAAGAAAGACATTGAAGTCGCGCATTAAACAATCAGTGACTCCTTATCGGTCCGACGACCGCACCGTACGGCCTTCAGTGCGGCCTCCCTGCACTAAATAAGGTGATGACGAGGCCCGCACAAGTCAAGCTGGACGAGTCACGATTATAGTCTGGACGCCGGCCAATTCGATACTGGTGCGGTTTCTTTTAAACATATGAACGAAGATATCGATGCGATTATATATCCTACATGGGTATGAATGATGGATCCAATCATTTTCAGTCTGAAAGTTAAGGATCATATTTTTTTTTCTTTCTAAAAACAAATTAAAGGGCCTGGATTAATCTATATAAGCATCATGCTATGTTTAGTATGACTAGGAGAAAAAAAAATCTTCTTTTTTGAGAGAAGGAGAGAGAGAGAGAGAGAGAGAGAGAGAGAGAGAGAGACAGGCAGACAGGCAGAAAAGGAGAGACGGAGAGACAAAAGCGTAGGGGGGTTCGAGGGGATACGAGAATTAGATTCACAAAACAGAAAACGATAGAGTCCCACAATCTAGTATTAGGTAACTTCTTCTCTTGCTTTTTACTGTGTGGCCATGTTAAGAAATCGCAGCCAGTATAGCAGCAAAATACCCTTCTCAATGTTTGCAAAAGTCGCTCCGGTGCCATCGAATAATTTCTCCCTTTTATCATTTCGGGCTTATAGCATTCCACAGAAGCTGGATCAAATCACTATTGATCTACATAAGACAATGGATGACACTTGGAAAAGTTCCTGCGGTTGTTAAATAAATGGCACATTTTCATGTGTCTCATTAATTCAGCTGTAAGCTAATT
>JBCEWB010075587.1:0-13051 GCA_039654565.1 Peronia peronii | reverse complement strand
GTTGACAGGATCCCCGCCATTCTTTCGATATCCTACAGTTTGTCGATGAATCAACTGCACGTTTAAAGGCCCCTTTACATGTATGTGGATCATGTTGGTCTTCTAAACATATTAGTGGAGTTTCTTTTAATTGTATGCCTTGTTAATTTACTTTCTTGTCTGTGGTCAAGGCCCTGATTGCATTTGTATTCTTTTTACATTCAAGTTGCTTTTGACCAATTCTTCGTCTTTGTTTTTTGTTTGTTTGTTTGTTTGTTTGTTTCTGTTTGTCAATAACCTAGTGCTGTAGAAAAAACTAATTCATCCTACAAAATGATTAAATATTTCATTGATTGCTAATTGTGACACATGAAATCACTGAAAGTTTGCTAGTTTTCCCTATATTTTACAAAGTTCCTCTTTACACTGAAAACCAACCTTGTGTATCACTCTCATGCTAAAATAGCTGGTACCAGTATATGAAAATAGATGTTTAGTTTTGGCAAAACTGCTTCATGTTATTGGCTTGCAAGATCAGTGTGCCAAGTGACTGCCTGCCTACCTAGCTGCTCTACCTATCATCTCCCCAGCTACCTACTTATCAAATCTAGCTTTATCACTTGCCTACCTGTCAACAGATTTTTTCTACAGATTTACCTTCCAAGCTGCCTACCTATCTAAGTTTCCACTACTACTTCAGCTTTTCTTCATTGTGACCTAATAATAATAATAACAATAACAGGAGTATTTATATGGCGCTTATTCCTATACAGTACACGCTCTAAGCACTTTACAATCTATAGTACATACACACAGCTTCTTCAATCAAAGTAGGACTTCCAGATTCAGGAATTTTATCTCCTACTGCCTCTCCTATAGACATCACAAATAAGCCTCTTGAAATCATTTTTATTAACATCAATTCATCAAATTCACTCATGCTCTATCTGGCTTCCTCACTTCTCCAAAATCACAGATAAATGATTGAAGCTTTGACTGAAAAACACAATTTGTGCCATTTAACAAATTTTACAGACAAGTCCATGAAATGATACCTTTTTGTCAGTACTATGACCTGATCTAAATAATACTTCACAAAAATGTGATATGTTCAACAGTAACCAACTACAAATGTCTAGAGTTCTGTATGTTTCGCAAAATGTTTTTACATGTATTTGGAACAAACATTTTTTTTTTTTTAAATCATGTCATTCTCAAAACAACAAAATCAAATTTCTCTCATTTTGCAGTCAAACCCTTCAGCATTGTTCATACTTATGTTTCTCATCCAGTGGTAGCTTCTCTCACAGTTTTCTTTCTGTGTATTTCAATAGCAACATTTCCAGAAAGACATATGTAATACACAACATTTCTCTCAGAGTTGGTCTGTTTTCCTCCAGTGAAACGTTAATGCTGCTCAGGGCAAAATATTCAATAAGGAAGGAATATACGGTCTTGTAGGTACTGCTAGTAATAGAGACCAGTTACAAAGGCCATGTTCATAGAGAACGCGAGAAGTGGGTAATTGCTCGCCCAAGTCAAATGTGCTTCTCTCGGTATTGTAGGTGTTCACTGACAACGTGGGGCTAGCAGCGCTGGCAATTTCCCGCATGGCGGGTAAATTTTATCAAATCCAATTTTAATTCTTTTCTCGTGTGTCACACCAGAGATGGGCTGATCTTTCTTGTCCTAGATCTAGACAACAATTGACTGCACGTAAAACAATGGATGTTGACTATCTGATCTCTGCCGTATTCAAAAGGCCATCCATGTGGGACAAAAGAAGAAAAGACCACGCAAATAGAAATGTGGTGGTTAAGCATGAAAAGACATCAGTAAAGAGATGAACACTGAAGCTATGTATTAATTTTGTTAAAATTATTTATTCCAATGTTAACGATTGTGAAGCTGAACAATTCCCAGTGTTCCTTCTCTTTTTTTTCTCCCTCTCTCTCTCCCTTTTTTTTCCTCTTTGATCTTAGCCCATCTCTATCACTCCCTCTAATCCACTCTTTTTTATTTAGTAACATTTTATAATTATCTTTTTCGTTCCTACTGTCTTTCTCTCTCTGTCTGGATTGTATGTCTATCACATTAGATCTAGTCTATGTACTGGGATTGTTGGCTATTGAACAACATAATTAATAAAGAATTACAAAGAAAGTTTATTCAAATTAAAATGTCTGATTTTTCAAAAGTACCCCAGGTGAATTGTGCCTGATTTGCCCTGACTCCCCCCGCTTCTCTCTCTCTCTCTCACACACACACACATAAGTACAAAACACACAATCTCTGTTTTCTATCTGCATCGTATTTGTCTGTCTGTCTGTCTATACTATCTATCTTTTAGTGCACAGTCATTTTGACAAAAGAGGTTTTGATGTTTTGTTTATATGACGATGAGGCAATTAATTTTTAACGTTTACATTTTATGTTTTCTTGTAAACCAATAAATGGTTTGAAAAATATGTAGTAAAAATGTCTAGCATGATTGCTTGGTCTGCCACTTCAATCCCAAACGATGGCAGAATTTCCACATGAAACCTCTGTGTAATTGTGATCCATGCCATATCTATCGATGACTGCATTGTGCAAAATGCAGAGGCATCTTATGATGTGGTCTACAAGTTTAGCATTTGTTTCGGTAGGTTTGTTCAGCATATACCACTTTGAAACTAGGATTCCAAAGGCACACTCAACAGTTTTCCTACTTCTAAATAATCTTTTGTTGAAACATTCCTCCTCAAGAGACAAGTATGCTCCACCGATGGTTTCAATAGTTCACTTTGCTTCCATGTGTTTGTATTTTGCCGCATTTACTATGAACAACCTAGATAGCCTACATGCACTGGCGATTCGGTGTGAGTTTGCCCGTGCAGGTGGCTACCCACTTCTCACATTCTCCCTGAACATGGTCTAACGCAGATCTAATAATACAGATATATATAATAGATCTGCTTTAGATGTAATAGATATACAGTACTTGTTTAACAGCATAGTTCTATTTCAAACACAATTATGCCATAAATACACTTGGCCAGGTAATGTTAACAGCAGAGCTGTTTCAAAGGAAATCATACACCATAAATATATCCAAGTATGGTAGTGCTAACAGTATAGTTCTTTTTCAAACACAGTTACACAATATATATATCTGTCCAGGTCTTAATACCAGAACAGGTCTGCCTAAAACATAATAATACCATGAATATATCTGTCCAGGGATTGTTAAAGTTAACAGCATAGCTCGGCTTCAAACAAAATTATACCACAAATATATTTGTCCAAGTATTTTTATATGATAGCATAGCACAATTACACCATAACAAATGTACCTGTGTGGGTTTTATTCACACACACAATACCCCAGTGAAACATTGTAATAGTGGCAAATACCCTACAGGTACATGCAAGCAAATTGTGTGTCAGATAGAATATTGCACATTATTTAAAATTTTCGAGGAAGATAAACATCATTCATTCATAACAGATCTAAACTTCATGCGTTACATTAATACTCATTTATAACAGATCTAAACGTCATGTGAAAACGGAATTAAAAATGGCATGAACATAGCGTTGGGACCGTGTGCATATGTATATGGGTGCATGTGTGCATATCAGGCAGCTGCATTAACTGCAATGAAATGGATGTGTTTCATTTTTTAGTTTTGATTTATCTCTGTCCTGAAAAATTTTGAAATTCTATTTCAATTTCAGGCCAAAAAATCATGGCAAACTTTGTTTTTATCACAAAGTTATAAAACTGCAGAGAAATTCTCCCATAAGCATACAAACCTCATACAGAGAAATATATTCAAGAGCTGCTACAGTTACTTTCTCAGAACAGAAACATCTCTTGATGTAAAAAAAAAATTTCAGTACTGTGTACATTTACATATTTATTTTTGACAGTGATTTTCTCAGTCTTGCACTGAGAGAGACTTCCATCAAGGTTAGTTGGGCTCAGCCGATTATTTGATACAGAGATCATGACAACTGAACATTTGCATGAAGAAAAGCAACATTCTTGTTTCAAATAACAAAGCACATGAAGAACAAGGAGAAAAAGCCATATAACATCTCCATCTCTCTTCCACGGGAGAAAAGTGAACTTTTGTTTTCTAAGATTTCTATCCTTTTTACTACTTGAAATTACTGATTCAGAACCACTGCTTTTGATAACAGGTTCTCTTCCATCTGATTTTTATAGGAGGGACGTTTAAGGCTCAGGACTACACCCATGAGTGGTAACCTTGGAAACATTAGAGGGCTGGACATTGTTGCTCTATCTCTCTAAGTCTTTAGAAATGAATTTAAATCATTTTGATTTGGGATATGTTTTGATATGTCTTGCGCCCAGAGCAAATGAGTCGAAAGTCACTCCAGGCGATCGTGAGTTACGGCTGTTTTTAACTATTTTCCAACTCAGATACTAAATTTGTTTTTTCAGGTTAGAAAGGATGAATTTTCATTTTGTTGAAAACAAATAAAAAATTTGGTACCTCGGTCAGAAAATAGTTAAAAACGGCCGTAACTTGAAATTTCCTGGCGCGACTTCCGAATCGTCTGCTCTGGGTGCAAGACATATGTTCTTTCCGAGTAAAGAATGTGATGTGTTGCGAAAACTTGATGTATTCTCAGTCATCCATGCTGATGTAGTATGAAAACAATGTGGTTAAATGGACAATAAGTTACATATAGTTATCATATCTTATTTCTGCCTATGAAACTTGAAAGACTTAAGATATTTTGTAACAGCTGAGCTAACAAAATCTTGAGCTATCAGCAGCTTAAAATGTCAGTTTCTCCTCAATACATACTGCATTTTCTATGCAAATTCAGTTATAACCCATCTGAGTGCATCACAAATCATTTTCACACATTCTTCTTCTGCTAGACATCACTGTTGCTACAGTATGTGAGGAGTGAAAATGCATATAGCACTAAGTAAATTTTCTTTTTTATTGTTACTTTGGTTACATTATATGACCTGCAAATAAAGCTGGTATTACGCGACTTATTTCTTCATACTTCATTTCCCTAAAAGGAACAAGGACACAAACAAAAATACCATCCAAAGTAATCAATAGCCACAAAAAAAAAAAAAACAAGTTTTGAAATCAGAAACTCCACTTTTCTCCAAAACTGAATTTGATCACTAAGTACTATTTGCTTTTCCACTCATCACATCCACTTACACATTCAGTTACTTTATCACAATATTTTTGGTAAGAAAAACCATGTACAGAAAACTGCAGAAAATGCCAAGTGAACTAAGTATGTTTCATATAATTTTTATAAATCAACAAAAACTACATGTAGTGTGCAATCTATTTACAATGTGTCTTTCACATCTCGTTGAACTTCAGTGTAGGCACATTCTTCATCCAATCTCTTTGGACAAACATTTTAGATGTAATAACATGGCTCCATCTATATCATAAATATCTATATCTATCTATATCATAAAGTTGGCAGCGTTTCTTACAACATAACATATGCTGACTGGGAAAGTAGTCAGCAGTGCTGACAGACTTGTCAGTTAATTTGTTATCTCAAACTATAGCAGTGTTGAATAAATTATTATGGAGTAATTCATTCTATATATTTTCAAAAGCTATACCTTAGAGGCAGCCTTTACACACTGATAATTTTAATCTGACTTTTAAAAATGGATTTTGATTAAAATTAAATCTAAATACTTTCATAACTACAATAGGCTTGGTTGACATTTGATCACATCAGCTTACACATGTTGTTTACCCAATGCAAACAAATGTGAAGATCAGTTCATCATTGGTCTCAATCTCATACTGTGTCCTTTATTCTCCATATAACCAGTTATGGATACAAGCTACAAAATGTTACATTAAGCATAGAATAAGCTGACATACAATACTCAAACACTGAGGTGACAATTTGAAGATCTGCACTGACATTTTGTCCCTGACCTCATGATTCCTTCATCTCACACAGATCAACAAGGTTTGACATGTTCATGTCTTGACTAATGACATATAAAAAGAAACTCTCCACTTGTTCACTTGTTCATCATAAAGTCTGCCTTACTACCACTGTCGCTAAAATAACTCATTTTAAGAGGATAGTGGCATGGGTAAGACATCCCAAAACAGAAAGATTCACTCTAAGTTTTGCTTGTGGTTAACTAATAAATTTAAGACTGGCAAGATGACGATACTACTCGATACTACTACTACAGGACTAAGAAATAATCCTCTCACCTATGGAAGTGGAGATCAATTTATGTTATGCTATCGATTATTTGATATCTGTCAGTATCGATGTTGAAGATGGGATCTTCACAACACATCACCAGAGCTTTCTCTCTTTCTCTATTCTGTTCAGTTCTACAAACTAATGTAGCACTTACAGACCACTGATATCAATAATAATTGCCCTACAGCTGTGTGAAAAAAGCTAGAACTGAAAGAGAAATGCGATTTTAATAACCAAATGGCACACAGGAGCTAACTTTTAACATGACCATCTCCACAGAGAAAATCTGCAATTAAGTAATCTTTTCACCAAAGTAAATAATTCTCATTTCCCTTCCCACTAGCACTGACACCAAAAATTAACACTATACATAAAAAATTTGGCATCTGACTCACTTCAAATGTGACAGCTATCATGACATTATATAACTCTGAAGTAACAGAAGATATTTGTGACTCAAAACAATCTGGAGGTCATCTCCAAACATGAAAACAATGAGATTAATGATGCCTCATGAAAATGTCTCTCACAACAAAACCAATGGGCAAATATTTTGCCTTTCTTTCTTTCTTTAGTTCCTTGTTTGATTGTTTCATCCCATGACTACACAATCCAGAAATGGGAAATACTGTCATAAGTATCTGGGACTGGCTAGAGGCAACAATCTCAAGCCTTAAAAATTTAACACAGATGATGATATGAATTCAGTATTCCTAATGGTTCTCCACAACTGGTCATGTAACATCTCCATTTTATGACAACTGAAATGTTATCAATCTTTTAAAGATCAATTGCGCTGTATTCTCTGATAGTAGTCAATTTTTGTAGTTGTTACTATTGCTGTTGTTATTGATGAAGCTGATCACTGTTACACTTAATAGTGTCCCGGTTTTATTGAGTCTCGTTTGATTGAGTCTCTTTTCTGCAAGGCCTTTTTCTCCTGAGTGAAGACAAACTCCTTCCTGACTGGGCTGAACTTCAGTTCCAAAATGTTGTTGACCTTCTCCACAATCTCCTGAGCCACATTCTGGTCAGCTTCAAAATAGTGGTGCTTGTAGTCATGCCCATTTAAGTAAGTCATGCGGAATACAGCCCGATCTGGAGAAAAAGAAGAGAAAAATGAGATGAAATCTTGAGAAATTAAGGGTACTCTCGGGTACATACATACAAATATTATAAGGTAGATAAATGCCTTTGTAGTTTACTCATTTACCCATATACATGGAATATGATGGGATGTTATGAACATGCTAGAAAATGTATGCTGACTACCTCATTCGTCTCAAGTCAAGGGAAGTCCTACACGAAGGTCTAAGTTCGGCAATGCAAGATAGGTGGATGATCAGTATGCTCCAATATCAAACTTCACTTCATCAGTTAACAGCAGCTGAACATTTTCATTCATGCATGGTAATCAGAAAACAAAAAATTCCGCCAATCCATTTAATGACACGGTCCAAAATATTCAGTAAAAAGTAACTTGAGGATTTGCATATGACGCTTTCAAGACATAAACAGCAGTGTTGGAAAAAGGCTACCTCTACACCCTTGAAGTCCTAAGCTTTGCTCTTAAGACCAATCACAAATAAAACTGTGTAAAATGATGTAACACAAACCAACTCTTTGCTGTCCAGAGCAATCAGGAGGTTCGTCTTCAAAGATATATACATTTAAAAAAAAAAAGCTTGGTGGACATAGTTATTATGTTTTGAAGGAAACTGTGATCTAAACACTGGAAATGACAGGCATTTCAACAGGTCAAAAGATTAGTGTTTGGGACATCTTCAAAATCCATAGCATGATTAACTTCAGGAAAGAAAAATAAAAAATTGGATCCATCATGAGTGCTTCTCATGATTTATTATTTATTTTTCTTGTGGACTCACTATCAATGGTAGACATTCTATCAGAGCTAAAGGCTTCAAACTGGGACGTTTTCCTTTGAAGTGTGGTCTAGTTCAAAAACCAGTAGGACATGCTTCAGCAAGAAACGAAACAACAGCTTAGCTTAAGTGAGATATTGGCTCTTGATTGGAACCCACAGGAGAAGAAGAAACCAGGACATCTTAAACTGGCTTGAAAACAGAGTCTGCACACAAAACTCATAAGTACCAATTTGACATGGGAAGCTACAATGAAGATCATCAGAGATAAAAAAAAAAACAAGGGACCATAGCTGAGACTCTATGCTCCATATGAGCTGACCAAATTGACAAGAGATTATTTATCTCCAGAAACCTTTCTTCCAGATGCTAGTAAAGGCTGGCATGCCCCACTGGTCAAAAAATATAAAAAGTACTAGTCCGGAATGCATGATAAGATAAGATAAGGTAAGAGAAGATCAACTTTATTCGTCCCCAAAAGGAAATTCCACTCACAATTGATGAAACTCAGTAAATATATATGCAAGATACATTCACATTTACACACATGTAGACAAAACTATCACAAATAGCATCCGATGAAGGCAGACTCAAGAAACACTGCCTTAGCTTTATAGGTATTTTGGATATGGCAGAAATGAATCTCTCTCACGCTCACGATTAGTTCTTATATTAGTTTCTAGATGGATGACATTTAAATGGGATGAATAGATGCTCTCTTTTTGTCACATACTGTTACTCTTTGTGTCTGTTATATCACAGGCTGCCACACTGTCGGCATCATATGTCACAGGCTTCTGACGGAACAAGCGAGCTGTGCCTTTGACTGAGACAGGGTCGATCTCAATCTTGTCTCCACTGATACCTGGAAAAATCAACCAGCAAATGAAAATATAATAGAGAATTTCCTCTATCATCCATATCATCATTATTTTATAAAGGTTTTGTTTTTTCATTAGTTTCCAGACAGTGACTATAAACTAGCAAATAACTCAATACAATAAGAAAAAAAAATAATAATAACAACAATTCTTTTAAAATTACAGAATGAGACATGTTAAAAGTTTCTGAATACACGTATATCTGGAATATAAATGTTTTCAAACCTAACTGGTTCTCTATCAGGACAATCTACATCATCATCCACAATAGATGTCTTGCTACATAATATCAGGGACCAAGATAAAATATGACCCATGACCAGCTTCCTGTCGATGTTATCATAACATTTTGATCTAAACATGCAGATAGTATATCATCCATTTATGTCTTATACTCAACATACCCTTCTTTTCTGCATTGAGAGCGATAAAAGCTCATGAATGACTGTCACAAGACAGTCAACCATCAAATAATTCTAATTTTCCTTCTTCTTTCTTTTTCTTTTATTTTGTTTGTTTGTTTGCTTCAGCTAATGACGACACAGCCTAAGCATGGGAATACTTTTTTTTCTAGTCCAAATCTCAAGCTCACTTTTATTTTCTTTTTCTCTTTCTTTCTCTCTTTTTTTTCTTTTGATTTTTTTTTGTTTTTTAACAGGTACCAAGTTAGTATTTAGCCTGAATGCTGTTATGTGGGCCAAAACATACACATTAATGCCAAAGAGGTACAAAAAAAAGATGTTAATTCATTGTATCCTTGTTACTTTTACACCATCTAACCCCCTCCCCCAATCTCAACAGGTTCAGATAAGGGAAAATAAAGCATCAAAACTGCCCACAAATTTGAAATTCGGTGCAAATACTGATGACTGCACACTTGGATGAATGGATGAATAAATGAATGAATGATTGACTAATTGTTTGACTGAATGGATTGAGTGATGAAGATGGGTGGATAGATGAATGGGTGAATGGATGGATGGATGGACAAATGGATGGATGGAAGGATGGATGAATGGATGGATGGATGGATGGATAGAAGGATAGATAAAAGGATGGATAGAGATACAGGAAGAAAGGTGACATGTAATGATATACAAATTGATGGTTAGATTACATCTTTCAATCTCCTGCGGGTGCTTATCTTGGTATACAAATCTAGACAGAAAAAAAAAAAAAATAGAAGATTAGAGATAACCAGCACAAATAAACCTCTTTGTGATTCATACCTAACTGCACTTCTGTGTTTGTCCTGAGCTTATGCACCATACTAACAATGAAAGATTTGTACTGATGGCTCATCAAAGCCTCTGCCATTCTTTGGTCCTCCTCTCCTGTCGATTCCATATCCCCTCTGGAACCTGCCAAACAAAACAAAAATCTTATTGGAGAATGGAACAAAAATGGGATCTCGGGACATCAGCTTACTCAAAATACACATAAAAAAGTCACACTGGCATTTTTCACAAACCACAAACTCCTAGAGAGCTGGTTCTAGTAACTTGGAACACAATGCCAGTCAACTGGTGTACTGGCATTTAACCAGAACAAATTCACATGCAACTGGCAGATTGAGATTCACTGATAGAACAAACGCAAAGGAAACTGGCATTTGTTAACCTGAACAAATTCACATGCAACTGGCATATGACATTTGCTAACTAGAACAAACTCACAGGGAACTGGCATTCTCACACAATGGCACATTGATATTTGTTTACTGGAACAAATATTGGCATCTGTTAACCAGAACAAATTCTCAGGCTACTGGCAGACTGGCATTTGTTAGCTAGAATAAATTTCTGAATAACTTTCACATTGGCATCTGTTCACTAGAACAAACCTCTGACATCTTTAGCTAGAGCAACTGATCTAGAGAACCTAGTGGCACAAAACAAAAAACTACCATCTAATAGCACTAATACAGCACTTAATAGGTTGAACAATTCTTATCTGCTTATGTACTTCGATAATTAGATAACCTCCAGTCAATGGCAGCTGGTTATCAGAGTAATTGTTTGTAAGTTGAGAGTTAAGAGATTTGGTATAGAGAAGAAATTCCAATTCAGTTAAAACACTAGCACAAATAAGCCTGACTTATGACTTCAATATTTCAAGCCTGATTCACTGTCTGCAATTCTAATTCAATCAATATGATAGCACAAAAAGAGCTGAACTATGATATCAACAGTTCATGTTTTGATCAACTGTTTTCATTGATATTCAACTAGTACACTGGCACAAAAAACCCAAACTATGATTTCAACAAAATCATGGATGTATGGATGTATGGATGGATGGATGGATGGATGGATGGGAGGGCAGATGAATGGAGGGATGGGCAGACAGATGGACGGATAAGTCAGTGAGGTTACCTGGTTTCACACTTGAATGCAGTCCATACATTGACATAAGTGAGGATTACCTATAACTTCAACAGTCTTAAGTCTGACTCACTGTTTTCTCTGATGAGATAAAAGTCCAGGCAGTTCATGGAGCCCAGTGTAGAGTCCAGATCTATCGGCTTTCCCACCTCACTTTTCCCAGCTTTCTCTAGTGTGTAGTTCAAACCTACAGTACAAAGAAATGTGGAATGGAATATGAAATATCAACTTGCACAGATAGAAAAGATTGGTCTTAACTCTTCACTACCATGCCAAGGTTATTTGAACATTCCGCCTGTATTTAAATTGATGACTTTTTCAGCACGTCAAAGGCCTACTTCTTAGTGTTACTGAGAGTTTGTTTTTACTGCAGCAAGGTCGAGTAACTAAGTCTAAGAGTTTAAAACAATATCTTACTCTTCTAGGGATATGTCCCTGATAGCTAAAGGCTTAACAGACTAAAACATTAAATCTACCCCTTACATTATGAACTTGAACCCAACTGGAGCTCTAATTTACTATAAAGAAATTCATTTGTGTTCAAGAAATGATATGTTATATCAGAAAGTAATATAAGATGAGGACTCCCTTCCTTGTGTTGTAAACTATTTAGAGAGTGAGTAAAAGACTAGGTACAGTGAATCAGTCCTTGACCAGCTCATCTCCTTGATATTTCTAGGTTTAATCTCCAAGAAAGCTGGTTATTCTATAAATTAAATATCACAAGTGTATCAGCACTTTTAAATAAAGATATTATTTATCTTGTACTTGTTCAGATTCTGTGCAGTGAGAAACAGAGCAGGGATAAACAATTGCAAGTGATTTATGATCATTCATCATTTGATCATAAGTGCAAATAAAAACAATTTTCATGTTACTGATGTAAAGTCTATATGTACAGATCCTAACCAGTAATGAAGATAGGTGATGAACCGTAAAGAGAAATTTCCCATCATGTATAACATTCTTTGCATTATTTATAAACAGAAAATACAAAGTGTGTGACCTGTCAGAATGACATAAAAAGTATGAGACAAAAAGATAAGTTAAATGTACCATTATTTTTCATGCACTGCACTACAAACAGTTAAATATGATCTGTTATAATAGACTGACATGTGATGTAAGCGTGGAAATGTATGACTAAATGTGCCATTATTTGAGATACACTGAATGACAAACACAATAATAAAATGCTGTGACCTTAAAGAAAAGACTGTGCTTGGCCAATCTCACAGAATAATGTCAATACTTCATTATCCAAGCAATGACATATGTACAAGATATGATGACTGAAGAAACTTTTCACTACCAATGACATAGAAAAACTCCTAAAAAATGCACAGGGCCAGTGACAACTGTTCCCAGATCTGGTGGTAGAGTGGCAACAAATATCAGTGGGTGTTCTATTTTTAGCAGGAGGTACAAACACTCTGCCGGGGATTTTGAGGTTTTTGCTCAGTCAAATGTGAACTATTAAGGCACTTAAGACACATCAACTCTCTTTCTTTTATGTGATAGTTTAAATGACTCAGCAGATTTACTTAAACTGAAGTATTAAACTTGACGATTTCTCAATAGCAAATCTCAGTCAGATACAGTCAAGACCGCTTAAATCGAATTTGCTGGGACCAACCTAATGGGTTCGATTAAAGAGAGTTCGTCTTCCAGTTTTTAACAGGGG
>JBCEWB010075576.1:0-13052 GCA_039654565.1 Peronia peronii | reverse complement strand
CTATCTATCTATCTATCTATCTATCTATCTATCTATCTATCTATCTATCTATCTATCTATCTATCTATCTAATCTGTGCATTGATTCTGACATAAGCCGTCAATTATATCTAGAAATTCTCAACAAATATCCCTCATTGTTCACATTTCAGGTATTTGTGTCATGGACAAATGAATGCGGTTTCAGAATTCCTTCCATGTATTTGCAGCCAATCTTGATACCTCCGCATTTTTCAAACATCCCGTGCCTGAGCATTGTTGACGGGCGATATGCTATAGACATCGCGGTCATATTTCAGTTCTTTGCCAACAATACGCCTCCATTCATTTCCCACTCACAGTAAATTAATGCGATACAATTTAGCTGTCGCTACTCCAATATAGAATGATCTGACAATAATTCTGTGTGTATTTTAAGAAATCAATGGTTTCCTTTCACAATTCAGCAAATTTCCTTCATCTGAGAATCCCAATAATTTCATTTCACTGTCTGTAAGCTGTTTGTTGTATGATTCTCGCTCAAGGACAAGGTTACCGTCCTTTCAATTTTTTTTTTTTTTTTCTGTTCTGGCTAAATATATATTATTATTATGGAAATGTCCGTCTATGGCAAAATTCTGGTCTATTTAAAAGACAGATTATCAAATTTCGTCTGCATAATTTTCGCTCAGCACAAGGTTGCCCGCCCCTCCTTTATCCCCTCTTTTTTTTTTTTTAATTATGAAACACAGATGTTGGAGCATCAGTGTATAATAAAGTCTTGATCTGCATAGAACAAAGGTTAGCAAATCTTACTAAACAGTCTTGAGACATCGACGTGAACAAACCAATACCACTGGCGCTCACGAGTCTATCACTAGCTCCATCCTCTGTACCTTAGAGCCACTCGCAATCAAAACAAGTCTGCATATGACGCCAGATGTCTGAGTTTTAAAGAAGAGTTTTGAACTACAACAGTAAGACAGCCAGTCTGCGAGACACAACAGAACAACATGACCACAGCTTCTCCAGATTACCGTTACTTCATCGTTTCCAACGTTCCAACCCCAAATCATGACAATTAAAAGATCCTCTGTCTCTCCTCAATTAAGCCCAATGTCTGCCGAAGGGAATTTACCGAAAGGCTGAAATGTTGGCATTTCATTACACTGTGCTCATAATGGTTCAATGTTTACCTTACAGGAAGTCTCTAAAGTAGAGCGTGCAACCTTTATTTTAGGCACCAGACCTTGTAGTTATGGGTCAGCACCCCGTTATAGCGAGAGAGTGGAGGCAGATCTAGAGGAGTATCTATCCCCCCCCCCTTTCCTTCCCCACCTCCCCCCCCCCATTCCCCGTTTTTTATGGCCCAGGCAGATAGTTCCATGGGACGAGCAATCTCCAGCCAAGATCTCCAGCAATGAGGAGGTAGGCATCTTCACCGGGACGCGAGCACAGAGGAAGCTCTTTTACTCACTGACACCGTGGGGAGATAGGCGCTCGCGAGCGACGTTAAGGAGATAGATACTGTGTGTATTGTAGGCCTTATCTGATCGCCTCTGGCATAAGGACGCTCTCATAAGGCGTCTTCACACTGCAAGGCAGTTTCTGGATTTCTCCCACAAATGTATCTCATTTGTATACCATTGCATTACTTATCGTAGAGAATGTTATTTTTATTTCTCCTTTCCTCCTCCCCCGCCTCTCTCCCTCTTTCTTTAAATAATCTTCGTACATGCCAGAGTATGAGCAACTTCTAAACAAAACAAAACAAAAACGAACGTAAAAAACAAAACACACACACACAAATAAAATGAAGAAAGGAAAACAAAAGAAGAAGAAGAAAAAACAGATGACGGATTCTACCGAATTATTATAATTATGCAGTACTCAGAAGCTCCGATTTTAACACTGCTTTGTCCATGGATTCCACTGTGCCAGTTTAACTATAACTGGTAATATGTGATTTATTACTATTTCTTAGAATCTGATCTTGCTATAAAAGCTGCCATTTATTTTTCTTAGACACCTTATCAGAACTTCAAATTTCCAAAAGGTTTGAAGAATTTTGTTTACCATTTTTCTAAAATGCTATTTTTCAATAGAACATCAGCAGACAGAGGTCTGTCGGAGCCAAACACGGTATCAATCACATTCAGGTATAAAAGTGTGGACCCAGATGTATATTATTATCATCCAGGTGCACTAAGTAGCTCCAGAGGACAAACTGCTCTGACCACAGACACCCGTAATGATACGTGCACTCAACATTGCCACAGCAACCATGAAACTGTTGCCCAATTGGCCCACCGCTACGCCCACCGACCAACGTCACCCCCCTTGCATATCCTAATCCTTGTCAGCATGTGAAGGCCGCTTGAGGCCGAGTTGAGAGAGGAAAAAAGGGCCATTTTGCAGGCTGGATTGGCAGTAAATTTCACACTGTGTCTGGCATGGCAGGGATCTTGCCGGCAACTTCGCATGATTTACGAGCCACGGCAGGCCGGAGTGTTTGTTGCTGGCGGGCCGTGCCAAGACAGGCTGCAGTCAGCACACACGGGCTGGGGACTGGGGGAGGGATGGTCTACACATAACATACACAGCACAGATACAACATACAGCGAAAACCTCAATATGTCTTCCAACATATCAAAAAGTACAAAAAAGTCGTAACTTTGAGTGGGCAGGAAGTCATCAAGTAGAAGACATTATTACAGTATAAATATGCGACAAGAAGATGAGACTTGAGAACACGAAGTAGATGTAACTGTCATCACAGGAATAACAAGAATGATATCAACAACAACGATAAATAGCAAACAAGTCCTCATAACCCGGTGTCCTTCTAAACTTACTGGATACTCAACGTTATATCGACATAGATATACAAAATTTTAAGGAATCCGGCGTCGTTGTATGATTTGTGGAAGAAACTGCACAAACCGTATGATGTGTACCATATGAGAGAAAAAGGTAAGAGGAAGTTTGGTCACTACATGGGTAGAGATCATCATTAACGCACCTGGGCGTGAGTGCATTTAATACTGTGAACAGGAGTCGATGTGGAATAAGAGTAGCTGTGCAGTCGCTGTCGAATGAGAGTAACTTATACACTGATATTATTCTTGTGTAAAAATTGTGGGTCTATAGAATCATTTTCTGGGCTAACATCTCCTTAGAACTAACGTGCTAACGGTCGTCAACCGCCTCTCCCAGAGCCTGTGTGTAACTCACTCACAGAGAAATATTTAGGCAAGCCAGGCTAAAATAAGCCCGTGAGTTCCCAGTACCATTGGCCAAACGGTCGTCGTAAAGTTGGCTTGTATGTAAATGTGTACAGAAGATAGGCCGGTGAAAATGTGTGTATTGAAGTGGGGGATACGATAGGAGGGATTCTCAGCAATGTCGTAAACTACTGGTTTAGATAAGCTGAGAGGGAAGTCCTTCTTTAGTTTCTCTTTTTTGTATTTGTATCTTTTAGTGAACACCGGAAGTCTGAATCAACTCACTGTTTTTGGAGATTTCTCGCCTTTCAGATTTTGCGTTTCCTTGTTGGTGCGCGATTGTGTCTAAGGAAGCCAAACTAAACAAATTTGTCGTCATAAGCGGAGATATTGATAAACACATCAAGAAAAACGTCCGTCGACAAGATTTCCCTGCAGTAAAGACACAGTTTCAGAAGGAACTCTTTTTACCCTAGTTTAGGAAAACTCAGCCAAAGAGCAAAACAGCTGCCTGATTTTAAGCCGTGGAAAAGATTACATATTATTGAAGGTGATGAACGGTATGCAATTAAAAAAACAACTTAAAACACAACCGTTATGAACTAGTTCGTTCATAATTGCTGACATCAGGCCGAGTTTTTGTGTGGAACACCCACACCGCAATGTCTTCCGAGTGGACAGCCTGTCACTAACACAGCCAGATGACCTCTGGGCGGCTTGACACGCGGGAAAGATAACTCTGCAACACGCCAATGTATGATACTATTTTAAAACAGTTGCTTCCCTTCAATCATCTGTCATCGGGCCGCCATCTCGGAGCTCGAGGTTCGCCCGGACCTATTTTTATTCCGCATATAATATTCAAGAATAGAATGTGATAACCTGGATATTTTTCTTATCGCCCAAACACGCGTTTTGTTTTCGCTCGACCCCCACATCAGCGATAGATGTGACAGAAAGGGAGATAATCCGTGCGTGGGGGTTGGAGCAAAGGGACATAAATCATAGTGTCACTTGGAAAAGTTGACATTCAGCATCCCTCTCTCCCTCTCTCTCTCTCCTCCCGATTTTTTTCCCTGCTTTCACTTTCTTTTTCTTTCTTTCATTTTATTTCATTCCCGCTTGCTTGTCTCCTTGTTCATTTCCTTACATTTTTCTTTCGTCGCTGTCTCTGTCACCGGGTAGAATTTCTCTTTCTTGGCCTGTCCGTCGTTTGCCGAGAGCTGCACAAGTTCCCGATGTGCAGTTGAAGGTTTCAGTGAAACTTGATGATGATCAAAATTTATTCGTACTATCCTTTCTATCTCTAACTTCATACTGTCCATCATTTCTTCATGGACAATCCGCATGTCTTTCCTTGTTCTATTTATAACGAACTAGCAATCTTGCTGCTCTGTTTCGTTGCATGTCTATCAAGTGTACATTGTTAAATTAAGAACCAAAAATGGTCATCCACCCACATCTTTAACACTGTTTCCTGTGTCTAGCGTTTTTTTTTTTTAAATTGATAAATTAATTAATATTTATCTATTTATTTATTCATTCACTTGTTTATTTATGTTTTTCCTACGGACATATGAATTCTACGCTCCCCACTCCTTGACGAAAAAATTTCACAGTTCGCGAAAGTTATGAGATTTCATATTATGTAAATATTACCGTAATTTTCACATAGCTGTATTGTCTTCTATTCTAGTTCGGCTTTCCTGCCTTCTTCCTCAGTGCTTGAGTCTGTTTTGTTTCTTTCCCCGAGAAATTGCTTTCTTTTTCAATTCTTCTGGCCCATTCCCGCCCGATTTATGTTATTTCGTCTCTTGTTCAGCATGAACCTGTAACTGCTTTCATTCTCTCTCTTTCTCTCTCTCTCTCTTTCTTTAGATTACTGTTATATTTCCATTCAACTGCCCCCCACCTTAGAGTACAAACAAAAAACAAAGGATACCTAGACCTCCATTTGTCTTCTCCCTCCCCTCCTTCCCTCCCTCGCCTCTTCCTCCTCACTATCAATTCCTACCCCCCCCCCCCAACCTTAATACCAGAATTCAAACCTCATCTCCGCACCATCTTCTGCACCCTCCTTCTGTTTTTCTCTTCCTCCCCCCCCCCTTCTCTCTCTAACTGCTGTGCCTCCGTGTGGTTTTATCACCACCATCTTTGCCGTTATCGTCGACGTCAGCTGTTATCTATGACTGTGGGGGCGCCGGCTCCTGGATACTGCAGCTCAGACTGTAGCAATGAGAGCTGGCTCGGCTGAGGCCAGGCTAGGCCAGAGAACATGAAGGATGGCTGGAGTTTAACCTTTAACCCACGTAAACACTCACCGAATCAGTTGTCTAAATTCATGTCAATTCCTTTAGTGAAGGCTTTAATAGCAAGGACCAAATTTAAAAAATAAATGGATAAATAAAGGAAAAAGTAAAGATAAATAATAAACAAACAAAGAAATAAACAAATACACAATAAATAAAAAAATAAACAAATAAACGGAATAATAAATAAAGAGATAAATAAATATATATCTATATAAATACATAAACAAATAAATAAATAAATAAATAAATAAATAAATAAATATATATATATAAATAAGTCAAGCAATAAACTGAATGGTTTTAAATTATTTGTTCCCTTTGTTCTGGTGTTTGGCTGGGAATGGTCCTTGGACAGTATGATATTTTGAAATACTCCAAGTAGAAACGGTGGGTAAGTGCGAAAAAAGAGGAAGAAAACTACAGCGACACAATATTTGACATGCTCCATACAGAAAGTGTTAAGAAAAACAAAAGGAAATGAAAGACTAGAGGAAAGAGATATTAAAATTATTATTATTATTTTTTTAAATGAAAGACAAAGAAAAGAAAGAGAAAAAGGAAAGACAAGACTAGAGGGGGGAAAATGAGAAGGAAAATTATAAAAAAAAAAAAAAAAAAAAATGAAGAGAAAAAAAGAGAAAGCCTAGCGCGCAATCGTGTGTCGGTGTGAGTTAATTTTGCTTAACTCCGTGGGCCCCAGGGGGTGATTAGCCCTGTGTCTAGCGTGGTGATATACGCTTGACACTTACCATCAAGCCTGCCCGTGTCAGATTCGCTGTCACAGAACACCGTAACTAACTGGCGATCCGGTTCGCTTACAACACATAGCATTATAAATCATACCGAGCTTTCACAGCACAACAAAGTTTCAAGTTTACATTTTTTGCTGCTGAACTGTGACCGATCTCGGCACTTCTCAAATGTCGGCTTATTAAAATTCTTTATTTTATCGCCGATTTTACTTATTCCGTTTCTTTCAAGATGATTATTTTTTAAATTTATGTTTCAAGGTGAGCCATTAAAAAAAAAAAAAATATATATATATGTATGTATTTATTTATATATTTTTGTTTTGCGTGTTAAATCAACAAAACAAAACTAAATAACGACCAAAAAAAAAGTCATAATGTCCTGCACTATGACAAATGCTCATCTTGATAACAATTACATCAAAGTCAATAGATGTCAATGACGAAATTACAGTTAGTGTTTTTCTATATTTTCTTTCTTCGTGTTTTCTAAAAAAGCCGAAAAGATGAAGCCCAATGAATGATTTTTTAAATATTTTCACTTTCCGCGAAGATTACATGATTATAATTATATACAGATGGAAAATATATTCAAATTTAAACCATTTGACAGCTTTAGTGATATCTAAAATGCAACTGCCAAATGAGGGCAGAAAAAATTCGGAATCCGATAATGTCCTTAAGATTTGTCACGTGGTTGCCACAATGCTTTGCATTTATTAACAGCACGGATAAATGACAAATTATCTGAATTTAAGTCCGATGTGCATACCATGTGTTTCCAGTGTGTCAGGGTGATTTATCAATGGGCATCTATCAAATCAATGCATGATTCTGTCAGGTTGTGTTAACGTCAATAAATCAATAACTTAATAAGTAAAATAATTGAATTATGACAATAGATTAAATAAACAATTGGACTATAATAAATGAAAAAAATGATTTGATAATAATCAGATAAAAATAAATGAAATGAAATAAATAAATATTTGGAAACCATACCAATATATAAAGAAATGAATGAATAAATGAATGAATGAATGAATGAATGTATGAATGTATGAATGTATGAATAAATGAAAGAATGAATAAATAAGTGAGTATATCTTTGTAAAAAATGAAAACTCTTCGTGTCATTAATTTAGATCCGTTTCAGGGACACAATAAATTTAGGAATTCAAGTGATATGTGAGAGAAATAGCATATTCAAGAACAAATGTACTTATCTTCAGGCACAAAACCCGTGACACTGCCTCGCCAATGACATAAACAGAAAATTTGCAGGCGAATAATCAAAACTGTTTTTCCACTTCATTCTGTTAATTTTCAGCTTATTACATGTAGACACTTTTATGATCACAGATAGCATAGCAAGATTGAACATTTTCATTTCATCAACATCTTTGTGCGTATGTGCAATGAATATGGAGGAAATGAAATATACATGAAACATGAAATTCAACTATAAATGAATTCTTTTTATTCTGTGTCATGATCATTTAGCATTTCTAGACGATATTGAAATAGCTGGGGGCATTTCAGAGTGACATTTCACTCCAAATCAGACATACAAAATCCACCACCAAAGTAAAACTAAAACACAGTTTTGTGGAGACGCGAATGAACTACAGCGACGAATGCTCTTCGGAACATCGGATTTCGTGGGCAGACTGTCCTTAGAAACAAGAGAAAGCCGGCAAATACGTCATTTTTTTGCAGGGAATGACGGGTGGTGAAGTGGGGTGCATTTTGTCATATGTTAGCAATAAGGCAAGGAGGGGCCCCCGCTTGGTAGTTAGGATGAATTACTCTGGAAGATCTCGGCGAAGCTTGTAGGGCCCCCGCTGCCAAAACGCATTAGAGTGATCCCCCTTTTTATGCCACGAAATAAATAAAAAGTAGGAAGAAAAAAAAAAGAAAAGAAACGAAAGGAAAGGAAAGGAATGGGGAAAAATGAAAGAAAAAGAAAGAAGAGGAATGCGTCTGGCAGGCAGGACGAACAGAATAGACGAGGAGAAGAATAAAACCAGCAGTGGTAACACAGTTATGGTCAAACATTATTAAGAACATACAATTTGGTACTGAACAAGGCTTAAAAAAAACCAACCAACCAACCAAACAAACAAAAAAACAAACTAAAACAAAAGCAAACAAACAAGCCAAAACACAACAACAACAACAACAACAAAAACACCGCTATCTTCAAAGAAACGGTCTTTAGCCACCCATCCCCCTACTTCTCTCTCTCTCTCTCTCTCTCTCTCTCTCTCTCTCTCTTCCACTGTCTTTTCATATCTCCTTTCTTCATTTCCCCAAGGTTGTTGATACATCCACAACAGTTTTAGTTACTCACAACAGTTGGTCCAAAGACAAAGAAGAACAAGAAGCAGATAAAGAAGATGATGAAGAAGTAGAAGAAGGTGAAAAGACAAAGAAAAAGAAGGAAGAGAATAACAACAGCAACCATATATTTACACCCGTGCAGAATTTGAGATCACGCTTTTGAACAATATAGACACAGCCGAATGTTGATTTCATTCCTCATCTAATTGCTAAAGATGAGAGAGTGGGGAGTGTTTATTCTCATTAAAATGATGATATGGTTAGGAATGAAACCAGAGATGGTCTGCTCATACATAAACCATGACAGCGTGACGCGTTGTGACGGTATCGGATTGCAAACATTTACTGCGACAGTGTGAGTCCTTCCAGGGGATCTAATTAAAATTACATAGTGCCAATAACACCGCCATTTTGTCCACCATCAATTAATTCAACCACTCCCTTTGCCTCCCCCCCCCTCCAATTTCCTACCCCTTTCCCTCCCTTCCCTCATATCTCTAATAATTATTTTTCGCCAATCCCATTTCTTCCACGAAGTCTTTTTTATTTATGTATTTACTCTTTCTTTCTCTATTATCTATTCATACATTCATTCATACATTCATTCATTAATGTTTGCATATTTTGTCATTTCAAATAGAAGTGTATAATGTCTTGACATCAAATTTCATCTGATATACTATTTGACATTTATTTTTCAAATACATTCGGTATCACAAAGTGGAACAGCAGAATAAATGAATAAATGATTGAATAAGTAAATAAATAAAAAATAGACTGATAAATAATAATAATAAAAAATAATTAAATAAATAATCAAAATAAATAAATAAATGGTGACAGCTACAAAATGTTACTATTGTAGTGGTTCAGAACATAGGCCTATTCAGTTAAAATGAACATTCGTTTCCGTGGATGTAAGAGGAAAACAAAAGAAAGGAGAGATATAGTGAGAGAGAGAGAGAGAGAGAGAGAGAGAGATTTGCATACACAAAGAAAAATTGATCATACTAAAATAATCTTTTAAACAAAATAAATAAAACAAAATAACGCGTAAATGATGGAAACACACAAAGAAAATAAAGGAAACATCAAAAGAAAAGACAAAATTAATGAGCGCATGAGGAGGAAAAGAGAGAAAGAAAGCTCTGAGGATGAGAGACTGGAGGAAGAAACTAGCCAGCAGGCATCGCTAATGTCCAATCAGGGAGGTCAGTAGGTCTATGCTAGCACCGGGCCAGCTGGATCAAAGATCTGGGCACTGGCACAGGGAAGATAATCACCTCGATCCCTCATTAGGGTGGCATAACTCCGGAGCTTGATGGATGACCTCTGACCCTCAGGGCCATTTAAACGGCCTCTTTCATCACAAAGCTAAAGGAAAAGAGCTAGCCAATGTTGATCAAGTTCAGGGAAAGAAAACAAGAAAAAGATCGCAGTCTATTTCCGGACTTTGCTTGCCCGAGTTGGATTATCGATGGATGTGAAAAACGAGAAACACTATTTTTCTTTGTTCTGAAACAACAGGACTCTAATCTGTTCTTGACCAAAAAAAAAAAAAAAAAGACAACTGATATCCCTTTCTTTCTTATTCTTTTTTTATTTTATTTTTTTAAATTTTAGATAAGAAATCACACATAACAATGAGTATCTTTAATACATAGCTTTGTATATGTCGTTGCTATAGAGAAATATCTTTCGTCGTATCTCGTTATACTTAAGAAACACATCCAGTGCAACAATGACAGCTGTAATAATATTCCTGTCTCATTATACTCAAACGTAACATACATCGGCATAACAGCATCGTACTAGCTTTAACTAACAAACAGTATGAAGAATTTTTTTTTTTTAAAATATTAGGCCTCCTATTTCGTTATTTCATGAGTAACAATGTATACTTTTTCTCAGTTAATTCTTCCGGACTGCAGAATGCTAAGCTTTCACCTCTCGTTCCTCACATCTAGTCTGAGAACCTTCATCTTCTCTACAAGCCGAAGAGTTCACACGATCGACGGAGTTCTGTGCCTCTTGAATGACGCAAGACTGCCAACTGACCGTGCAGTGACCATCTGTTCCCTGTCTATGCCGGTCACGGTCTAGCTGCAGCTGACCATCCACGAGGTCCCGTCTGGAATTTGGCATGGCACATCAGGGCAACTGACCATCACGTTTGAGGCCGGCGGAGATCAGAAGGATAGCCCTGGTCGGACGGCCGCACTGTGGTATGACAGAGAGGGCAGAGCCAAAGCCGTGATTTCCCACGAGGACTGAAGCAAAGAGAGACTAGGATAGATCAGGCGCCGGTTGCTTCATTTATGATGATGGATTAAACATTCACTCAACTATTCGGGGAGTCCCTGGCCGGGAAGCCAGTAAGGATGGGCTAGGATGCCAGCGGGTGTGAGCTCCTCTTTGATATGGCGATAGCACTGAATGAGAAAGACTCGTAGCACGGCCAGTATCTATTACAAGATTCCAGTATAACGAACGGCTGAACAGAACCTTTGTTGTACTGAATAACCATAATCTTTGCTCTACACGGTAGACTTGTTGCATGGCCAGCAACTCAGCACTTGTACATTGTAAAAGGGACTGATTTTCAAGCACAATCTCGGCTAACCATATTGATATACCAAGTAATGATAATCTTTGCCAAAGTAAGAGGCGACACAGCTAGTTATACTGAAAGACAGAGCACTAGATGACATAGCTCATTCCTCTATAATGTGTACACGTCGGATGTAACTTATATTTAACAGGACAACCGTACGACAGTGCAGACATCGCATGAAAAGATAGAGGTTGCTAGCAGAAAAGCCGCGATTGATATAAACAGTTGGCTCACTGGATCTGTCTTTACTGTTATTATCAGCATTCCCGTAATGGTGTATTTTCTGCACAGGCACCGGACATTTGTGAAGAGTGATCGTCTCTTTTATTTTAAAAGTTGCAATGAATATTTCCTGGGGTTTCGGCTTGATTGCCCTAGATAAACACAAACAAAATAAACTATTTATGCACACATATCTAATAATATCATGCCACGACGTACGAGCATTATAACTGGATAAAATGGCGGGGCCACTTTCCGTGAAAACTGTTCCATCATCGTCCAGTATCAGGGACAGAAACTTGAGCTCATGACAGTGTGAGAAAAGTAACTTTGCTACACGTTTTCACCAAAAACTATGCCCGGGCAGGGCTCAAGGTGGCAGACAGAATACCAGGAGCCAATTTAACAAATCTGGATACCGAAAGTCAGTGGGTCCACAGTGAAGGGAATTCAGCTGACAGCTTCCGTCCCTCCCGCCAAGACTCGTGTTAGTTGGAATACAAAAACAGCACACGTTACCTTGATTCTGTATGAAAAGGACACAGGCATGATGTGGAGGGCCGGACGTTTGTCGCCAGGTCTGTGTGTGGCCAAACGATCTTTTTGCATGCTGAACAGCAATCTGCCTTTGTCAACCGACATAACTCAGCGCCACTCGCACCACAGCCCTAGTTCTTTCTCTTTCTTTCTTTTTTTTTTTTTCAACTTTGAGCCCCTAAGCTTTTCTTTCTCAGGCTGTACACTGTGGCTGATATTCAGAGATGACTGGAAAGATGAATATTTCGCAAATCGTTGATGTGCACACTCGAGAAGTTCCATTCGGGCCTACTTCAATACCCAAGTATCCAAATAGTTTCAAGCGCCGTCTCTTTCTTTCCGTCCTCCTTTACATGAAAACATCCTTTCTTTCTTTTGTCATGTTTTCTAAAAAATAACAAATTCACGTAATCCCCTCAAAAATAAACACGCATGCCCTGCGAAACGAAACAAAAGCTAAACAAACAAGAAAACTGGAGTGAGGATTGAAAAAAAAAATAATAATAAACAGATTCCGGCGTGCCAAATAATCAGCATTAGTTTTTGGTACGGAATACTATTATTCAAGCTCAGCTGGAGGCGCCATGCTAGCGGATCCACTGTTTCCATAGAAACGCATCTACGCAAATCTATAAACAGCCCATACAATGTCATAAAATCCCAGCTTTAAAACTGAAATCCATCCTGAACAAAGGCCCATGAATTTCACACTGTAATCAATGTCATCTCCATATCACGGTAGCAAATTGTGACGGTTGAATGATACCATCTCCTGTCAGGATTTTTGAATGTACAAAGTAACCCCGCAAGCTTAAATGGGAAAATCCCTGATAGATAAGAATCAAAATTTAATGGTAAACTACACACTTAAATGTCCTCAACGTATTCGAGAAATAGCGGAGCGAAACGCAGTTCGCAAAAAGGTCTTTAGATATTTGATGCAAGAAAAAATTTCATTGAAAATCAAAAACAGCCTCACCTTTCGTAGACAGCTTTTTCAATAATGGCTTTGTTTGTTAGGGGGGGGGGGGGGGGGGGGGGGGGGGGGGGGGGGGGGGGGGGGGGGGGGGGGG
>JBCEWB010075565.1:0-13053 GCA_039654565.1 Peronia peronii | reverse complement strand
ATAGATAGATAGATAGATAGATAGATAGATAGATAGATAGATAGATAGATAGATAGATAGATAGATAGAAGGACGGATGGACGGACAGACAGACAGAGACAAGCGTGATACAGGGAGATAGACAGACAGACAGGCAGACAGATAGGCAGACAGACAGACAGACAGACAGACAGGTGTGATGCAGGCAGATAGACAGGCAAGAAACAGGCACACGTGTTAAACCAACCAGGTAAGGAAAGGTGACAGACGCTGAGGAGGATGGTTGAGCTCGGCACAAGGAGGGCTACAATTACAGAGAACTGATAGGTATATTTTAGAAAGATTACATGCTTGTGTTGAACAGACCATTGTGCTCTAGAACGATTCTCTATCTGCACCGCTTCCTAACTCTATATATCCAGGGCAATGTTTGCCAAAGAAAATACTCGGATTCTGTTAAGGAGCAGTTACTCGGTTGAGTGTTGGCCAAATTGTCTCCCTCATTCAACGTGTACCTATATCGTTTCTTTTTCCTTTCCCAATTTTGTTGTTGTTGTTTTGCATTTTGTTTTACTTCGTTTTATTTATTTTGTCTTATTCTGTTCTGCTTTATTTCGATCTTTCATAACCTATTGATCGCTTAGTGATACTTTCAAGACGAACTAAAAAAAAAAGGAAATACAAAGCTGTCTTTATTCTGTTATTATACGTCTTTCCTGAGTTCCTAGATGGTAATTATGAAAAAAAAAATAGTTTATGGCATCATAATAATTAGCAGAATAATACTATTTTTATTTTATAATTTATATTATATATATATTTTTTAAGACAGGTAAAAAGTGACCATGACAAAATGAAAATGGAATGATTGCAAATGAAATACTACTCACAGGTGGAGTTACTCAGCATGTATTTAAGTCTCATTTTAAGTAGTAATAGTAATACACATGACACAAAATGAATTTCATGCACTAACATGGTTCTTATATCCCTTCCCGGATTTGTTCTCTAATTAAATATAGGCCTCGGCTACAGCAAAGAAATCTATAAAAGAAAAACGCTAAATGTTTGCTGTTTTTATTTCAAATAATAATAATAAACATAATATAACGTCATTATATTCCTTCAGTTATTTAATGACCATTTATGCTAGCTTGTCGTCAGTGCTTTACGGTAACGGCATGTGAGATTTATGCAAACAATGTAACTGATGTTCGTGGAATTTCCGATCATTAGAGCTATCAGATAGCGTCATTTAAAAAGAAATGTACCATTAGATTAAGGTATGAATTCAAAAGAATCATAATGGCATAACTGATCAAATGACTTGTGCTATGGATTGGTTTTTGTTGTTGTTGTTGTTGTTTTTCTGAATAAGTGCATAAAATGATTTATATCATTGTGTACAGCAATGGCGATCTGTCAGAGCCATGTAAACATCTACCTGCACAGTAGACAAATGTAACCCCTACACATGCGAAATTTATCATCATTTTGAGAATCCTCAATGTAAGACGTAAGACACGGTTGGGTACCTTTAGGACCGTACTTAACTGGGCGGAGTGGAATCTGCATAATGAATAGGTTCTGGTTTTACGGGACAGTTCATGTGATCATAGCTCACAGAAGCCCACAGTTATTCGTGGAATGACATAATGAAGCTGTCCCAGGGTCGGGTAGAGTGAAGGATTTTCCTCTTTGGCCTAGATCTATTATGTCAGAAAGAGCGATATGCGATGATAATGATAATGATGATCATTTGTTTCTTTGTTGTTCTGATGAAGAACCAAGCTAGCCAAAACTATCACTTTATTCAGTCCTTAATCTATCAAGTTCTATAGATTGTTGTAGTTACAGCGATAGTCCGTCTTAAATTGTAAGACACTCAAAGGCCAAGTACACTAGTTCTGATCTAGCTGAACTGAAATCAGATAAACTCTAATTTATGACAATTCCGGAGTGAGTAGTACTTGCCTAGGGTTATTTGTGCCTAGCAAAATTTATGACCCAGCATTCAAGGTAGTTCGTGCACAAGTTTGGTCAGAAGGCCAATTCAACTTTTGTCCGGTCCCATTATAGCGGTGTTTTTGGGAGTGGTTCATCGGCAACAAAATGTAAGTAAACTGATTTGTTCTTCCTAAAATTCAATCATTTAGACCTTGCTCTGTATTTGCATCTGATATTATAAACTTTTACTAATCATGATTACTTTGTGACAATTTTCAAAACATAATGTATCATATCTGATACATTGGGACTTTGTGGAAAGTATGATTTTTATTTGATACAAATACAAATCTGGGGTATATTTCTAATTTTCTTTATGATCATTTCCAGAATGATCGAGCATGTATGTGTATGATAAAAAACACTGGATTCGTTAAATTGTACACAAATAAAGCATGTTTTCAAATCAATCAAGAGGAAATGTATCATATGTGATACATTATATTCTATTTTTCTATTTTTTTTTTTTCGCAGCCTATCAGACGAAGAAATAAAAAATATACAATGCTTTTGGCTACAGTGACACTCCACAGAGTGAAGTTGAAAGATCATTTAATCCAGATGACGAGAATTGTGTACTTGATCAAGATAATGTAGCCGAAAATGACCATTCGGTTTATGCGGGAAAAAAAGAACTCTAGCTCCCGAAATGTCGCAGAGCAAACGCTTTGCAGTAATAATCCATAATCACAAATCATTATAGCCGCTGTCTGGACGCGAAATTGATGAGAAAGACATCTCTGTTTGGCCAGACTGTGGACAGGGAAGGCTACTGACATAATCACACTGATGGGAGTGATCCAAGTGCTAACCTGAAACAGCCTGACACTGACTGGCAAGATGTTGCCCGGGGATGGGGCAAAGTTTGAGAGTGCAGAGACTGAAATGCTTGATTACTTCTTCCCAATAACTCTGGAGTAATTGTCCAATAATTTTTGTGCTGAAATCACCATAATGAATAGTTCAAAGAGTTCGGCACAAATGCCATGATTGACACTGTGTTAGAAGAGATGTGAGTGCACTAAAAGAACTACTAAAAAGAACAACTGAGGACCTTATCGGAAGCACTGCAACTTCTGGGAAAGGAGAAGAGGAGGAATCTGGTGCAATTCCAAGCTATGAATGAAACTGACTTTACTAATGTGAAGAAAACACCCTGGCCGATCGTTTCATATCACCTGCTGAAAAAAATTGTAACAGACCCCAGGAAAGAATGCGCGCCTTGACAACGTGGACCACATGTCCCAGTTTTACAAAAACCAGGAAGGATGCAGAGACTTGCAAAAAGTGCATGCAATGTGATGTCTGATTGCACTTGGACAAGCACAGAAATTATTTTATGAGGGCTATTGATCCAAAAATGGGAACATTTTGTGTTGGTTTAAAAATTGTATCGGATATGATACAGTTCCCTTATTATGTCCACATACTGAATAAAAAGACATGAAATGTTTCATAAATGATGTTTCTGTTACCAGAGATTCCGTAGCATGATAGGCACTTGATATTACAATAAACAAATCGTATTCTGAACAAAGATCAGTCCATCCTTGTTTTCTATCATATATGATACAGCACTCTCTAAGGCCCGCTGTATCAGATGTGACACATTTTATTACGTAACTCAAACATGATCTACTTTAATTTAATTAAATGTCTTAGTTGGACTCCTAAGATAAGAATCCAATACAGGAATAATTTTTTCTCACCTGTTTCTATGCTTGGCCTTAGAGGGTTAAAAGATAACAATGATCGTATTAATTAACAATCTGAAGTGCTACAGATGATATAATACCCTGGCTGACTCTAAAAATCCGATATCCTTGAGAGCCAAACTGACTAAGTCTCTCTGCTATTGTTTTGAAAAAAAAAACCCCGAATCTTTCAGGCTAAATTGTCTTAAGCGTCAAATTCACGAAGAATCCGTATTCAGGATGAAGTTACTATTCAAAGAAAAGTGTTTTAATTCTGTACAGCTGTAATTTATTATCTTAAATCAATGGCACTTTGGGATCGCCGTGGCCATGTTGTTTAGCGTCTGCTCCATGGTGAAAATAACTCACGTCATGGGGTTGTGGGTTCGACTCGCGGGTCCTTCCATTTCGGGATGGAGGGATACGAAGATCGAAAACCTGTATTTTTTCAATGACTCTCGGATAAAGGCGAATATATTCGGAGCTCCTGTGTGTAAGTTACGCACGTTACAGAACCCTTGGCAGTAAATAATAGATGAAGAGTAGTCGAAATGCCTCTGTCCTGGCAAAATTTCCAAATTCCAAACTCCTCCTACCCACAAAATCTCACCAAAAACAGGCAGTCACTTAAAGCTGGGATAAACCTACTTTCTTAGGATCAAAAAGGCTTAAGAGGAAAAAATGGCAGGGCTTTTACAATAAGATTTACATAAATCAACTGATATCCTTAATATTCCCAGTGTTTTCTGTTTGAAATACACTTTTTTTTTTTTTAAAATATTATTTATAGAGTTATCGATTCATCCAGGTATGAAATACACCATTCGTTTCCCACTACTGATTCATCAGATTTACTCCAAATCGCTTCCTATCGTTAACTTCACTGTTACACTACTCCAATTACTTCTTATCGTTAACTTCACTGTTACAATTTGTTTCCCTATTTTTTGTTTTAAAAGTATCATTGACATTGATATATCACTGTCTTTCCATTACTGTTCATGTCTCTTATGCTCTGATATTTGAATCGTAAATCCAATCTCGAGTCTCATAGTTTCTCATGTCCAACCATTTTCATACCCTACTCTCCCTTTCCGTCCCGCCCTAAAGCTGCTGTTGCTCTTTCATTCCCATTTTTCCTCATATATGTTGTTATGTCATTTCTCATATTTTCTTTTTCACTGTTCGCCAGGTAAGTTTCCTGCATATCGAACATTTTTCTCATTCGTTGTGCTGTCTATGGAGGTTCATCGTTTATACTGTTCATCATAAATGTAGCTGCTTTATATTTGTCATAATCTTTCTCTTTGTCATCCCCTTTCATTTCTCATATCTTTTAAATTCTCCCAAACCTCATACATGTTCCTTTTCACTTCCCGCCTCGGGTCTTGATTGCTTTGGCATTTATTTCTCAATCTCTCTCATTTCTCATTCTCATTCGTAGCTCACATCTTCTCATTTCCCATTATTGACACCTCCCCACAAGGTTCCCTCCCGTTTGCACATCGCAAGGTGTTTGCTGGAGTTTTCATTAAGTTTCTCATGTTCTCATTTCTGATTACTTTCATTTTTCATGCTTCTTCAAATGTCATCCTCTTTCATTTCTCATACCCTTTCATCTATTCTAGCCTCTCATTTCTCATCGTTGGCAACTCGCTCCACTCTCATTCATTTTGAGACCCTGTGATGTTCTGTTGCCCTGACATTTCTCATACTCTCTCCTGTCTAATGCCCTTCATTTCTCATACTGTCTCATCTCTAATGAGCCTCACTTTTCATACTCTCTCATTTCTAATGTCATTCGTTTCCCATATTATCTCATTTCTAATGCCGTTCATTTCTCATAGTCTCTCATGTCTCATGTCCATCATTTCTCACTCTCGTCCATTTCTCATAACCTCTCATTTCTCATACTCTATATTTCTCTTTTTATTTCATTCCTTACCCACCCCCTCATCCCCCCCCCTCTTATTATCATTCCCTCTCATTACTTATTCGCTTTCGCTCACGCAATTTATGTATACGTTTTTATATTCCTTTTGTAACCCGTAAATGCATCGCCAATATGGTACTGGTATTAAACTTTTTGTATACAATCTTTTTTATATGTAAACGTATCTCGTTGTTCTAAGCACAATATAGCAGTATAATCGTGCTGATGTGTCATAAAATTCCAACACAAAGAGAACAATCACTCAAGTTATCTTATTTTTCCCATAGCTAAGATAGCGCCGATTCACTCCGTTTGTCCCAGGTACTGTTGCCCTCACATTTCAAATACTGGGAGGAGCACATCAGGGCTTCCAAGGGCAGCTTCCTCGTCTCCTCAGGCATCTCTGTGGCGGACATGGCCATCTTCGACTTCATCGACCAATACAGCTGCTACATCCCCATCGACACTGTCCTCTCCCAGCACAAAATTATCAGCCAACTGTGCATCAACGTCAAACAACATCCTCGTCTGGCACCCTACATCATGTCCCGCCTAGATTGAAGACATTTCATCAACCCTTCAGCCGTGGTCTCAGACAATCAATTATCTCTTCAATGTCAAGTGCCTCAAACATGATAAGATCACACTCAACGAATGGCTTGGGTTTACTTAAAGTGGCAAGCAATATGAGTAGACTTGATAGAAGGAAGAGTATGAACGCAACAAACAATTTCATAACCGCAGCATCTCCCTAACCATGTTTTACTCTTATTTTCTCTGCCGTAAAGCTGATATTTGGATGTTAGGGATTAAAGATTACACAGTTTGGAGTCTAGAGGGTTAACTTTTTTGCCTGTATGGTCTTTGTTCATGCTGTCCTGTTTTTCAAACTACTAGTACATGCATTGCCATTGCAAACATTGTTAGAACTTCTACTACAACTATTACTACCACTACAGATACTGCTCCTCCTCCTCCTTCTCCTCCTCCTCCTCCTACTACTACTACTATGATTACTACTACTACTATTACTACTACTGCTACCACTACTACTACTACTATTACTACTACTATTGCTGCAGCTGCTGGTACTGTTACTACTCCTACTTCTACTCATCCGCTTTCGACTATTATTACTACATGACTACTACTACAGCTACTACTATTACTACTACCTTCTCCTTCTCCTTCTCTTCCTACTTCTACTACTACTACTACTACTACTGCTGCTGCTACTGCTACTCCTCCTCCTCCTCCTACTACTACCACTACTACTACTATTAGTATTACTCCTACTCCTATCCTTCTCGTCCTCCTCCTATTACTACTACTAGGACTACTACTATAACCATTACTACTGAAGTACTACTAATACTGCTATTTTTACTACTACAAGTACTTCTACTTCTACTTCTACTACCACTACGTCTACACCCCTACCACCACTACTGCCACGACTACTGCCTCCACTACAGAACTACTACTACTACTATTTACTATGGCGGCAGGCACTACTTCTACTGGTACTTCTACTGGCGGACTACCCCCATCACCACCACCACTGCTATTACGATTATCACTGCCACTACTACTACTGCCACTACCTCTACTGCTACTATCACTATCTTTACTACTACTACTACTACTACCACCTTTACTACTACTACTACTTCTCGGCTACTATCACCACCACCACCACTACTACTACGATTACTTCTACCTCTTAGCACTACTACTACAACTACTATTATTATTGTGGCAGTCATCACCATTCCTCCCAGTACATGTACTACGATACTACTGCTGATAATAATAAGAAGAATGATTGCAAATATAATAGTAATAATCATAATAAGAATGGCATTGTTAATGATAACAGTTACAATAAATCACATTCCAGTTCTACCAAGATGGACTCTGTGAATATTCATAAAGTTTTTTTTTTTAAAGCTCTAAACCATGAACTACAATCACAGTCAGATTGCACAAACAGACAGTCTAACAGACATACTGACAGATAGACATGCATGCAGGCAGGTAGGCATGGAGACAGACAGACAAGCTCGTAGATAGACAGACTGACTGAAGACAGATAACCAGACAGACAGAAGTAAATACGCTATAAAACATCGGTATAAATAAATAATAGAATAAGAAAGAAAGAAAGAAGGAAAGAAGAAAGAAAGAAAGAAAGAAATACAAATAAGATTTATTGTCTTGAAGAAGAACCAACTGGGTTGGATAATTTTGATAGTTCCGCCGGTTCATCCAATTTTTTACTCATTGATTCTCCAAATTGTTGTTTGTTTCTGTGAATCTGTTAAAGCTAGTTACTGCTTGACAGTCAATGTTTCGACATTTATGTAATACTAGAAGAGAACCCACGGCTTTCTTGGGAAATCTTTTAAATGTAAGTCAAACCGATACTGCCCTGGGACTTAAAGTGTGTGGCAAGCGTAAGCACCTCGATTGGTATTTTGGGTGATTAAACTGAATGATACTTAATAAAAACGTGTTTGGCGTTTTGAACGCGTCATTCTATTGAACGTACAATTCGGATGAAACACTCTCGCAAGTTTACTATCGCCTTTCTAGGATAACGTCAAACATAGTAAGCTTTTTTCGGCTTTATGTAAGTAGAAATAAGAAACCCAGATCTTTGTGCAAAAATGTTGTGTGCAAATATCAGATGGATACACTCAGTAGTTTTCGAGTCCATAAGCCTTTCATGGGCTTTGTTGTAGATTTATAGTATAGATGATGATGGTGATGTTGTTTCCAAAGTAAAAGAAAGAACAATGTTTGGTGATATCTTACTAGAGATAAATCTTACAAAGTTAAAAGCTTACATACCAAACAAATGAAAAAAGACTGGCAGGAAAAAATTAAAAATCTTATATCCATTTGATAATTGTAAATCAGAAGGTGTAACATTCAAACTCTAAAGTTGTACTATTTTATTCACCGTTTAAACAGTGAAAACCCTCTCCCATGCAATAAACAGATCATGTAATTAATATTTTGTTTCATATACAGTACAGCTATGCCCTTTTTACGTTTTATTGTGTATTCTTTATTGTCCGGAGGAAGAGCTAAAAAGGTTCGAAAAATTGGCAAGTGATATCAACTTATTCAATTTCCACCATAATATCGAGTTCTTCATTTTGTCATTTGATTCTTTTTAGTGTATTTGATTACCTGCCGGCTGACAGTCGTTCTATATTTTAAGACATTTCTATAATGTGATAATGATGGTGATGATGGTGGTGGTGGTAGTGGTGGTAGTGGTGGTGATAACTATAAATTAATCAAGCCTATTTCAAGTTGGTTTGTAGCACCTATAGATAGACGATGCATAGTTTTATTACAGGAGATGAGATGGCATGAAATATTGAAATCTTTTAAAAAACGATCTTGAAACAATAATAGCACACACACATATACAAACACACAGACACACACCTGTATTCACGTAACATCTAATGCCATTTGTGAAGAATGAACGGCTATTCAATATAATTATAATGTGGCCAAAAGAATGCGTGAGGAATCGTGCATCGAGCAGTGGACGGAAAACATGGATTAGTGAAGAGATCGAGGATTAATTTTGTCAATAACAGAATGATGCATATTCTTCAGGACGTGTGTTGATTAATTTTACAATTTCCTCACTCATGTGGTTCTTTACGTTGACCTGATTTCAAGCTTCATTTAATCGATGAAAATCAATGATAATATCAGCTCCTTGTAGGTTTGTTTTGTTTGCACTTGCCTGTTCGCCCGTGTTTTTAATCCACGTAAATAAGGAATCGCAGGAGAAAGTAACTGATCATGTACATTAGAAATATCGATAAACGCAGAGTAAATTGTTGCATAAACTGGGGATATCGCCATCGTCAATGACAATAAATCTGTTGGAAAAAGAAATTGACGTGCTTGGTTCGGTGTTCATAGTGGTCTGTTAGTCGGAAAAATTCTGATCGAAGGAAGAAAGCAAGGTACTGATGCTTCAACGCTACAGTTGATGCATTCAAAGCTGGAGTTAGGACAGATATAGTTCCTCATAATGCTCTAAATACCAGCTGATGAAATTTCAGATGTTACCATTAAATTATTTTTAAATATATATATATTTTTTTTGTACACTGTATATCAATCATAACTCTTCTATAGTGAAATATAGAGTTTGAAACTAAATGCCACGGTTAGAGATGATTTACCAGGATTAATATTATAAGACAAGATAATATTAATTTACTGTTTTTTGACAGCGATTGTCAAACAGAATGGCTTCAAACATTAGTCATGTTGCTCGTGTGAGAGCGCTGTACAAAGCCTTGCTAAAACTTCACAGAGGTCTTCCATTGCAAATGCAAGCCATAGGAGATCAGTATGTGAAAGAGGAATTTCGGGCTCACAAAACAGCTCAATCAGAACATGTGGATGTCTTTATGGAGGAATGGACAGTAAGTCAACAATAAATGCATCACTCAGATAGTCAAAGAAATGTTGGTGTGATAGTTTATTCATTCTCTCTGCCAGTGTGCTTGGGTCCAAATTAGAAATAAAATTTTCAGAAATTATGAGATTATTCATAGAATATTATGATCCAAACAGTCTTGCACTTATTACAGGCTAGATTATTCTAAATGATGTGGGCCAAAAATAAGAATACCGGTAGGAAAAAAAAATACTTCGAAATGGAAAGAAAAACTGAGTAAAGATAGACTTTATGTCTGTGAATTATCTATACTATAAATCAACACCAAGATTCCTAAAAGGCTTATGGACTCCAAAATTGTACCATTTTGGTACACAACACTGTTGCATAAAGATCTGTGTTTCTACTTATATTAACCTGAAAAAAGTTTATTATGTTTAACATTAGTCTAAAAAGGCAATAATAATTAAATAATAAACTCACGAGGATGTTTGATCCGAATTGTATGTTTGATAGAATGACGTATAAATACTATTATGTTATTGTTCGGCCGCTTTCATTTGCAGAGCATCCAAAGCAACAAACATATTTTTTTTGAGTAACGATCAGTTTCATCATCCAAAAAACCAACATCATGGTGTCATGCTTACATGCACTTTGAGTTGCAGGCAGTATCAGTTTGTATTCTAAACTTTTTAAAAATTTCCCATTGAGGCCGTGGGTTCTCTGCTAGGACTATTACTTTAGATTTTGATATTTTAAGAGCAAAACTTAAGTTTGGATTAACAAATAAATGCATTTCTAAAGTATGTTGAATTTAAATTAGTGGATCTACAGTCACAATGGGAATGAGATTTATTTTTGAAACCTTCTCTGAAAGAGAGATAATTGCCCAAGATAGCTGTCTGCATGGGGCCAAAGGGTGTACAGAGAACATAAATAGATGCATATAGTCACATTGGTGACAACATGTGGACAATATTTGTTTGTTTGCTTTTTTCGTTGTTGCTGCTGTTCTTGTTTTTTTGGTATGAATTTCCCTTCGCGATTAGTGTCTAGTTGCCAAGGGCTGGTAATTTGTTCTGATGTCTGAGTCATTTAAAAGACATACATACCTCCTGTGTATCGTTTTTGTTTTCTAATCAGGGATATAGCTGAATGACACGCAGTATCTATGAAGACAATTTCTACATCTTTTTTTTTTGTCCTTTTACAAGCATTGTCTACATTACTGTTTATTGTTTCAGAAGTATTACATAACTTTGGCTAAACAGTTGGCTCAGAGGAAAAAGAAACAAGACGTCGGGATGAATCTCTCACCAGAGATGCTGGATAACTTTCAGGAGGAACAAGTAGGCCAGCTACATGAACTTTTCAAAGCTACAACAGGAGTTGAACAACATGCTGGCAACAATGCGAAATCAAATTCAACAGAATCCAGTAGATAACATCACAACCAACAGTAATTTGTGTATTAGCTTTTTACCATAGATTTAATCGACATATGTGAGAACTTTTGATTCTTCCTAAGACTGTAAGTTTCCAAAAAGAAAATTGGCAAGTCAGCAAAACATTATTGACATTCTGCATGAATGTTAATTAAGGGGGTGCTCTGGTGAAGTTTTGGGCTCCTTAAAATTTGGCTTCAATGATATGAAATGGTCTTGGTATGCATTGATAACATTTTGTGAATCTATTTCAGTCACAAAAATTTCAATATAGTGTTTATTGCCAAAAAAATAAACAACTAATTAAAATTCTTAAAATTTTCAAAACCAATAGAGTATTTACTTCCTATAAGTGTATATTAAAAAGTGAGACCTGTATGAAGAAAATAGGCTAGGTTTTGTTTGTCTGTGGTGGATGAAATAGATACAGGTTTGTTCTGAAGTTCATGTTGACAAAAAAGTGTAGAAAAAAACAACCCACATTAAAAGAATAAGCAATTTCTGTTCTCTTATTGTGAAAAACATAAAACTAACTAGCATATTAATAAAATATTAATAGTTTATCGGTGTGCCAAATCTGATGTGTATATGACAATAAATGGCTGAGATTTTAAGATTTTAGTGAAGCTCAGTCAACAAAAAAGACAAGCTTGAGAAAATGGACAATAAAGTGTAAAATTCAAAATAAAGAGGTATGGTCTATACATTCAAAGGCATTTTGGGGGCTGAAACCAGAAGAATTGAGCTTTGCTACTTGTGATTCGCGATCTAGATATAATCAACAATGGAAATTCATTGAATTCCAAAAATCAATAATTTGATGATTTATTAGTGAAAACCTCACCCGAGCACCCCTTAAAAGAAAAGAAGCTACTACATAAAAAAAAAAAAAATGAGAGAGATTTATTTTTCCCTCCTGATATTTTAGTCTCTACTATTGATCACTTCACTGTTACTCACATTTACGAGTTTTTCTCATGTATGAGAAAATTTACCACGTATGTCCAGAGCTCTTATCCTTTCTCACACTAGCACACATCCAGCACTGTAATGATCTGATTTTGATCCAATTCCGACCCGTGATCAGATGTTGGTATGAATTCAAAGAATATTTTCATAGATGCCACAAGCTGATGATTGACAGATAAGGTACTGTCTTTAAAAGGGTTCGTGCAACATCATTTTGTTGTGTCAAGTTTTTGTTTTTGCCTCAGATGCAACGTTTACGGTCATTGTAAACCCATTGACATACAAATTAGAAGCCGATGGCTTCTTAAATTTAAGATTTTAACAATTAAAGAGACGGGGTCGTTCGGACTGCTCGGTTTTCCGTAACTGACCGTAAATTGGGGGTGACGTCATCTGTTTCCGGAAGGCACACTAACGGGACGATGTAAACAATGGTGTATTGTGTGGCTGAGAACTAAATGTCGGTCACAGGATAGTCAAGCGTTTTTAGGAGCTCCTCATTGCGCTGTGATATTTCTCACCATGTCACTTGAACTTGGGGTTTATCACCCCAGTTTGAAATTATCGCCATAATAAGTATGC
>JBCEWB010075554.1:0-13053 GCA_039654565.1 Peronia peronii | reverse complement strand
AAAGTTGAAGTTTAAAAAGGCTTCACTTGACTTCATTCTCTCAAACTAAGTCCTCTCAGGACCCCTCCCCCCTCCCCCCCCCCCCCCCCCCCCCCCCCGCTTCGCCCTCCCTTTTACCCACAACCCCACCCCCGCGAAAAGTCTGATGCCGTGGTCGGTCGGATGGACCCGCAAATGTGGATGGAATATCGCACAAAATTATTCAGATCGCCTGCGATCAATCACTGGCCGTGCTGAAAATCCAGTGCTGCTTGAATCTTGATCGCCAGGACAATATGTGGGGCGACAGTGTTTAGACAAACTGGTGCCTGTTTGAAAATTAATGTGACTGGATGATGAAACTTCATTGAAATAAAATTGTCTTTTTTTTTTTTCAAATCAAAAAAATAATATCACTTTCATAATGAGCAACTCAAATTAAGGAGGCTCATCGCATGCACGATTAATATAATTTTTTTTTTTAAATTTAACTAACATTTTTAATAAAATTGAATTCTTAAATTTTGTACCGCAATCAGAGACCTTTACTATGTGTAGACAAGTACACTGTATCAAGAGCTACAACTGTGCTCAGTCGTGTTAAGTTGATACACACCACTTACACATAACCGACACTGGCATTGTTCACGAGTAACTGTGGGTACCGCACCATGAAATTTTTGACCTCTCAGACATACAGATAAATAAAACTATACAAGGGTAGAATTCAGCAACTAGTATTTTCTTTCTTTTTTTGTGTGTGTTTTTTTCAAAATTTCATGTCTTTCTTCTTCCTTCCTCCCCCCCCCCCCCGCCCCCCGTGGCCCCTTCCCCAACTATTCCCATCTCCCCCACCCATTCCCACCTCCCCCACCCCACCTCCCCCTCCTCCTCTTTTTTCCATCTCCTCCACGCTATTGTTATAGTTGTAAAGCATCGGTGTGGTTGTTGTAGTTATTACTGATATTGCGATGAGGATAATGGTTGAGGTGGTTACTATCGTCATCGTTGAGATCATTGTTGTTATAGTTGTTACTGTGTTGTAGTGATGGTTGCTGTTGACGATGATGATGATGTTAAACACAGTTCGACATTTAAACCAGGAGTGGAACGCTTGTTGTTTTAGAAACTATGTCTCATGACATTGTTATGGGCATATTACGAGAAATTACATGTGATCCGGTTGAAGAAAAAACAGAGTTAAACAACTTTAACATGATTTAAGTAAACACAAAAAAAAAAGTCAATGTGACGAAACTATTGTTGCCGTAATATCTCCATGCCATGCGCACTGATAATGATAATGATGTAAATTAAAATGAAAATCATAGTCGTCATGGAGATAGTTACTGTGCTGCTGGTGATGTGCTGCTGATGATGACGATAATGACTATGGATGACAGCTGATCTAAATTAAGCAAACCGGTTTAACGTAATATCTCCACAGAGTCTTTGACTCTGTTTGCTCATGTCATTTTGTACCGGCACACGTAAACAGAGCCAGTCTCTAGAGGTGTCTGTGAAGGAGTTAATATGTTACAATACATTTCGTGTCAGAACGCTTGATACTCAACTTTAACCGCTAATATTTCTGAAATCAGAAGAGATATAAAGTCGAATCTGCTACCAGTTTAAAGGGTAAAACGTTTTTTCCCATTAGATCTACATGTCCCGGAGAGGAAAAGGCGACTTAGCTTTAAAGTCTAAAATATCGAAACTTCAAAACTCGTGCAAATGATATCTGTACAATAGAATGCAGTATAACAGTATCTTTTTTTGGAAGTCTTGAGCATATAAAAAAGTGTTTATGAATTTACCCTCATCACAGAATCACCTCTCTCTTTTTAGCAGTTAGTTTCAATAATAAAAATATATTATTTCACGGGCAACTCAGATACTGAAACACCGTAGTGCAAAGAGACAACACCGGAAAATTTCCCAGAATCCACAGGATGTAGGTCAAAGTTGACGGAAGTCGTGAGGAAAATAAACAAGGGTGAAACACAGCCCCCATTTTCTAGGGAGCTGCTCAACTATTTTTCTGTGTTGGCGGTTGGAATTTAGAAAAGGTTTGGCATTTTTCTGGTTCTTATGTCACGGTTAAATAATGATGAAAAATAATTCTCAATCAGAAATGCACAGACTGAGATCTTTTGGAATTGTCTGTTTTAGAAGTGCTCTAGATTTTCTTTGTGTCTCCCTAGCACTCTATCCGCTTATGAATGTAAAAGTCCTGTCTGTCGTGACTCAGAGGTTGAATCGTGTTCTATATATTATAGTAATAGTGCTTACTCATTCAGTGGAATTCATAAATGATTTACTTTTTCTTTTGTTCCAACAATCTTGAATTCTGTAAGTTTGCAAAATTTCTTCAGCTCTTCGAACAGTTGCTGTTGATTAATTTGGATGATTCCAATTACCTTTAAACGTATTGACCCGCTAGATCTATGGTCAGCTGTACTCTGAATCTAGTGCATGTAACACAAGACTCAAGATTAACTGTGTTTGAAAGATAAGTCATCGAAGTGGGTATACAGACCACGGTCCCGATAGTTTTTTTTTTTTTGCTATGTATACGTATCCAGAGCTATTTTTAGAACCCCCCCTCCATCTGGTAGGCACCTCATACCCAGTCACAGCCAAATCTCTCTCATGGATTTGGGTGCCACATTTTCAATCATATTCCGTATTTGAAACGCTTGTTTTGTTAGGATTTGTTTATAAGATTAGGTTAGATCCTCCTGTTGGAAAGGCTAGTAGACCTCCATGGAGGTCCACCTAGACACGGAGGCTAGGTAGACCCCTACTTGGTCTTTATAGACTACTTGATTATGAGTAGGCTACAGGCTAGATATGCCAACCAGCACACAGTTGTGTATTTTATTTATTTATTTACTCAAAATCAGCCATAAATACGAGACAATGCTACAATTAATAAATGCGCAAAATATATGAAACTGGCAAAGTATCAACGAAACAAATATTAGATCTAGATTTTTTATATGTTTGGAATGTCCCCTTCCGGTTCTGGTCAAATGGAGCCTTTTGTCGATGACTGACTTTAATTAGTACAATCAGAGCATTGTTCGACACGATATTTGTGTAATTATTGTAATTCCGCAAAATCTTTCATATTGTTAAATGTGTATGAAAAAATTTTCAGGGTTTATCATCAGGTTGTGATGTTTACATAATCACGTTGTCGAGGAACGGACATCGCTCCCTTGTGGATCTAGATTTATGTCTAGATTTAATCGAATTTCGTGAAGCGCTTCATGCTTCATCATTGGTTGTCCAATACAATGTCCATGCACACATCAACGCTCACGAGTTTGCTTATATTATTGAGAGAAAGCCAAATTATGGGGCTGATCCAGATCAGCTTATTAAAACTGCTTCTACTTGCTGAACCGGTTGTGAATGCGGCAGAGCCATCGGATGCATTCAAAATGATAGATCTAACATAAATGTGATGATTTGTCAATAACATGTCTAGATCTAGATCTAATTGAAATCATTTTGCAGTCGTCACTTTTTATGACTTAGATTCGGGTTTCCAAGTACAAACATCAAAAGTTTGGGGGGTGGGGGGGGGGGGGGTCTAATTGGGGGTCCCCCCAAACCCAACAGTTAGGCAGACCCCTGTGGGGGTCCAAGTGTGTTTACCTTTTTTTCTTTTTTTTTTTTTTTTTTTTTTTTTGTAGTTGCGCATACACAACTTCCCTGTTTCTTTCACTAAGCTAGCTTGGGAGATGTTGCGAGAGTCAGTTTTCTGATCAAGAGTTAGTTTTAAGCATTTTCGAATTCTTCAAGAATCTTCTATGTGTAATTGAAGTAGATCTAAATTTTCAACAGTAATACAATAGATAAGGCCCTAAAATATTAATTACCAGCCTACTTACAGTGGCTATGGGTCTAACCCATTTAGGCAGATGACGTTTACCGTCAATTTTCTAACAATGCTAGAAGAGAACCTATCTAATGTCATCTGACAAAATGCCTTTTTTCATTTTGGCGCCAAAATTTTTTATTGTATTATTAGATTCTCATCGACATTCCTTATCGGACGAACTTCTCAGGTTTTGAGAAAGCTCTGCCATTTTTTAATTATATTTAAAGAAAATGATTTTTCAAAATGCCTTTCTTTCTGCTGAAGCACGACAAAACGCCTTTAACCTGACAAAACACCTTTTTTTTTAAATAAGGGTGTTCGCCTGGGCCCGAGTGAAATGACAAAACGCCTTTAACTTGACAAGATGCCTTTTTTACATATAAAAAAAGCATTTTACTTTTACCATATGATTTGTATTTTGACAGAGCGTCTTTTCAGTGATAAGCTTTCCTGGTAATCATTTTGTCTAGTCTTCCTTTTGTTGTCTTTTTGCTGAGTTCAGTAAAAGTATTTCGTGATAATTGATTTCACACATAGATCTTCATCTAAGTCCATATTCACCCACATCGTATCAAATGTCGATAATTGTTAACACCTAATCTTGCAGCTGAGGTCAAGCAGTTTGACTAGAATATATGACTATCATTAAAATTTGTAACCAGTAACACTCAGACCAAGAACTGTCTCCCTTGCCCGTGTCTACGTAACACTGTGAACTTTTCTCTGCTCCCCCATGAGCCGATATTCATCCGGAGTCGCTCACACAAGATGGTACTGCACATTTACATGGCAAAATTTAATGATATTTTCCCTGCCCCAGGTCAATCAATGATCATCATGCGAAATTCCATGATCCATGATACTGTTGGCATTCCAACAAAGGCCAGAATCTTTTGGTCAAAATGGGGACGTAGCAGTTCCAATTGTTATTCATTTTCTTTTTTTTTTTTTTTTGTACTGAGACATTTACAAACAGCTGAATTTTAAAAATTTTAAGGAAAAATGTGCAATGACAAACTGTAGAAAAAGTATAATGGTTAGAAGAGAATGTAATGTAAACATGCACAGTTCCAGATTTGAACTTCACAGTGGGGTCTCTCCCCCCTCAAGTAACAGGAATTGTATCCATACAAAGTTTCGGGCCGCTGCTGGTTCTTAGTCACAGCAAAAGGAACATCATCATCATAATTTTTCAGATGCCCACATGGTATTGCCAACTGGCAAGTAGTTCAATGCCCACTCCTCCTCCTCCCTATCATCATCACTCTTTTGTAAAAATGCCTTGAAACTAAATGCAGAAGCATCCCAAAGCTGAACAAGACAAAGCAGAGACCCCTAGGTGCGAGACTATATAGTGTAGAGGACACTGTTGGTTCCCCAGAATCTCAAGTTGCAAGACCTGTGACAACCAAACCTGTTTGTCACTGCTCATTTTTGCTAATATCCCAGTTCAACATGCTATCTAATCCTTACTCGCTCAAAGAATTTGTCATCAACGTTCTGTAATACATGTATGTCTTTCAATACTTTCAACCTCTAAGTGGAGGTTATCTGGGCGGGTTTTTGTGTAAAAACAAAAAAAAAACCAACAAATCATGTGTTTCCTTTTAAAAAAATTTCTTTAAAAGAAAAAAAAAAAAAAAAAAAATTTGGTTACTCATGGGTCCCTTGCTATTGTTGTTTTGGTATGTCAAATCCCTAACATCCCTATCTCCTACTCTATTTTTCCCTACTCTGTGACACAGGAATGAGCCCTTCAGCCTTTATTTCTTATTTCCCTGGTATGCCTAATTTTACAACATTAAGTTTTTACGATATTTATTTAGACAGAGTTACAATATTTATTTGAACGATATTTATTTTATATACATTATGATTATATACATATTGGGGAATCCCTAGGTCACAGTGGGTTATGGGGCTCTATCTATCACCGCACGTATCTCGGTCGGCAGAGGACAACGAAAGACTACTGAGTTTCGTCTGTGTCCCCATCTCTCGAACGATAACATGATGTATTTTACACTCTGATCGGGGGGGACAGATCAGACTATTCGGCTTCGCCAGTGTTCCCGAATCAACCGAACAAAGATACTGCAATCTCATCCCCCGGCGGATTTCCATGTCGGCAGATTCTAGAGTCTCCGTCCAGAAGAGCACTGGGACTACTCGGTTTCATATGCGATCGTCCATCCGGAGACCCCTGGAAATTTATAGAGTTCTTTCGATGTTCTTTTTTTTTCTACTCCCCCCCTCCCACTCCTCGTTTGTCTTTGTTGTTTTTGGTATTTTACAGCCGGCATGGATTTCCTCCTATTCTATCTCCTTCCCTTTCCCTCTCTTTCGTTATGCCCTCTTCCAAATTATTAGTTTACTTCGTCCCCTCCCTTTACCCTTTCCCGTTTTTGGACTTCTGATTTCCCTTTGTTTACTTTAGTTGGGCTGTTTCCGACCTTGTCATCAGAATGATAGTGACAATCCGTTTACTTCAGATAATCCTTATAATAAGATAACGAGTAACAGTACAATGAGCTCCTATAGAAACTTCTGCCATCATTTGCCCCTGCTGGGACATGATTTGATGGTTCGGAGTTGTCCAGCATTCATCCTGTACATCACACCACTGACTGTTTGAACATCTCACAGCCGGATCTGTCAATTATCTTCCCCACCAGAAGATTCGAGTGAAGGCATAAAAGGATAAATAGTACAGTATGCACCGTAGTTTCAGATTTGCTTTCAGGTACCGGTATTCACCATTCAAAACCTGAAACAATCAGATACAGCATCTTTTCATATTATTATTAATCTGCAAGTTCATCATATGTAAATGCACTCGCCCAACCACCTCTGCCTCCAGTCTTACCGTTACTTGTCACACCATTGGCAATGTCAGCTTTCACTCCAGCTAGGAAGGAAAGAGAACCATTGGCTCAGAAAATAAAATACATAATACATGAACTTGAAATTTCCAACTACTCTAACCATTTCATGGAAAAGGTTGGACAGGGATGACGTGATGCTATTTGTGAGAATTCTGGAGCCACATCAACAACAATGTAAGGAAATTGACTATTCATCATCCTGTTAAACTTGACCCATCAGGGAAAAAGAAACAAAAGCAGCGTAGATTTACACATGAAAAACAAACAATATTATTTTGTCTATTAATTTTACCCTTTCTGTTAAAGAAAAAGACATTTTGGCTGAGTCAATTTAATTGCAGAAACGCCAATCTCTTCAGTAAGACACTACGCAGTGCCTTCTTTCTATGAAAAAGGCATTTTACATTGCAACGTTGATTTGACAAAACACCTTTTTCATCACCAATTTAAATAAAACTTTGGCGTTGTCTATTGGGGCCTATAGGTGCAGCTAGACCTGGAGTCTGTTTGGGCCTATTGATGTGCCCCCCCCCCCCTCCTCCCCAAAAAAACTGAGAACAGACGCTCCCATGTGCAAGCCAATACAAAATTGTTTTGCCTTTACTATGTGGGGTAACTCTTTTATTTGCCCATGCTTCCTCATAGCAATACTAGGCCCAGATAGACACTCCGTAAAACTTTACACAAAGTTAAAAGATGCCATAACGTGTCACTTCAACCATCAAAAACTGCATTTTGTTTTCTATCTTTATATTGGAAGTTCGCAAAACTAAATCCTGATTTTCTCGAAACAGCATTTTTTGGAAAAAGGTATTTTGTCAGATCACGTTAGCTATGGCCTTCAAGGAAGATTTTTTAAATAAAGGTCAAACTGATACTGCCCTGTGACTTGAAGCGTATGGCAAGCCTTGATGTTGGTACTTTGGATGACTAAATGTTTCAGAAAGAAAACGTGTTTGGTGTTTTGAACGTGTCATTGTTTTGAATGCACACTTCGGATCAAATATTATTGCAAGTTTACTATTCAATTATTATCACCTTTTTAGAATAACATCAAACATAGTAAGCTTTTTTTGAACTTTATGAAAATAGAAACACAGGTTTTTATGCAACAATGTTGTGTGCCAGATTTCATGTGGATACATTCAGCAGTTTTTGTCCATATGCCTTTTAGAGGTTTTGACACAGATTTATAGTAGGCTATAGATTTAGGGTAAAAACAGATGTTTATAATTTCAAATTTTATCTTTCAAATGCATAGCAAAGAAGTCCTGATGAGCTTGTAATTCCCTGCTTTTTTTTTTTACTGCTTTCAAAGTTTGCATCTTGTGGTCACGTTGGGCAACAAACATTAGCTATTGTTTGTTTGAATGTAATTGGTTTAAAATTTGTTGTTGCTTCCATGTCAGGAAAAGAAAAGAGCATGCTGAATATCTTAGCATTAGGATTATATTCATACTGTTACCAAAATCAGCACTTTTTTTATCAGCGTTTGGGCAGATTAACTGTAGCATGATTGGTTTGGACAATAAGTTTATCAGTTTGGCAAAATAATAGACTTGATTTAAAGTTTTTAAGGAGTGGACCGCAATAAATGTCCTTGTTATATTTTTCTGTTCAGTGAAGAGATTCAGTGCAATATGTATTACTTTTGTGGAATACATTACATATGTTTTATTTAGTAGCTAATTGTGATTAGGATGCTGTGGTTCATTTTTGTTACATTGCTGTCTTTTTTTAAGCCTATTTGTTTTTGTTGTTTTTTTTAATTAGTGGGTTAGTTTTCTTTAAGACTAGTAATATGTTTATTTCATTAAACTAGCTGAGTAGAAAACATCACAAAAAATGACATTGTGTATGAAATAGATATGTTTGTCATTTCATCCATGAGGTAACAAATTTTTAAAGTTTCCAGTTACCAGGAGGATGCAGGATAATTTGTCTTTTTATTGTTTGTTTGCTTTGTTCTTTTACATTTGAGACATGACATGATGAAATCAGGCGCTCGTCAAACTGAAGTGACAGGAGAAATCACGTGTTTTTCAACAGTGAACGAATTTTTAACATAATTGTTTTTTCTTCACAAAACTCTTCAATATCAATCTAACAATGCATTTCAGAGTTAAATTTGCTGAAATAGATTGAGTGAAGGCTTCAAAATTGCAGTTTAGCGGCTTGGGCTAACAAAGATTAAGAAGGATTTACAAAAGTGATCGGCCATTTTCTCACTAAACTGAGCTGCAGCAACAGGTCACCCCCATCGTCTTTAATTGCCAATAGCTCGACTTCTACTTAAGGTAGAACAAACATTTTTCCACACACAGAAAGGGAAATACATAAGCTTAACTTTGGTACCAATAACTCCATATGCTCAAAATTTGACAAGAGCCTGATTTCATCGTGTCGCATCTCATTTTAAATCATACAGTCACTGTGCAAATCAGTTATTGAACTTTGTAAAAATTATAAGTTTGTGAAAGCTCAAAATGAGAATTATTAATTTCATCCAAACCCGATACTCTATGTAAAAAAAAAAAAAAATAAGTGAAGTTTAGCCGATGGCCAAAGACATAATTCTTAAAATCTTTGTTGAAAACATACCAGTTGTGGGAAAGTTTGATATGTTTTCAGTGCACAGTATAGGCTACCAATTAATAATGATGTCACAGATCCCTGGATTTGCCTTTGTTGTATGTTGAAGGTCAGCAACATGGAACATGCGCATAATATTTATGGTATCTTCCTTTGTTTGAGTGCATGCAAACAGCCAGTTAACATAGGATATGATCTTAGGAATGATATCCTGTCACGTAGGGCTAGTGATCTGCTGTGGCATGCATTGAGAGCTGGTGATAAGCTGGCCAGTTTGCAGGGCCAAGTATATGAAGATATCACTCAAGTGATCAGACCTGGAGTGGCTGAGCTGAGGTCAACAATTCATTCACCATCACTCCACTCTCCTCTCGCATTTTGCTAGCAACAGTTTTAATGCAGTTATCATATCAGCGCTGAATATGTTAATATTATGAAAAGAAACACAAACTCTTCCTCAGTCATGTTGCCAGTGGGCCGTTGTCTTTGTCTGAATTTCTTTAAATTTGCTCAGTGCAAAGATAAAAATCATCAAGGAAGTTCTTTAGTAAAGATCAGATAAATTGTGATTGAAGTTAAGTCCTGCTTTATTTTTGTTGTAAATTGAAGGCAGTCCGCTTCATCCTTCTTTTTCTTTGTGTAATATATTATGAGTCACAGTGCAGTAATATTAGGAACTCGCAACATTTGAACCTGAATAAATGTGTAAAGAATGCAGAAAATACAGGATTGTTTGTGAGGTGTTGTAAGTAAATCTGTGATTATCCAGATTGCAAGCCATTAATTTCATTGATGAAGAAACAAAATCAGGCTTGTTGAGATACATGTATGTGTGCAGATTTCAAGTCTTTCACAAAGTGAACAAACATGAAAATGCAGCAGGAATAAACTCTTTCAGACATGTGTGATCTTATCTGGAGATGTTTTGTAAGTATGTCTCCAGTGCATCCATTGTTGATAATGTAACATTTGATCAAAATAACCAAAATAAGTTTTTGTAAGCTCGAGCTAAAAAAACTAATCTCATGGGCATATGTATATCAGTTTTAGTCACAAGCTGAACAGACGACTATTCCTATTGTTATGGCTATTGGGAAGATGTAAATTCCCCATTTTTCTGATGGGCGGTAATGTTTTTGTTTGGGGGTTTGAGTGGTTCACTTGGTTACAGAGTAAATCTCATCGCTCCTCCCATCTCTGTTACAAGTCTACAGCACATCAACACTGTTGGCTTATGATTCCATCATCAGCTTTTCTTTTTTTGTATGCAAACATACATGTGCCTACTTTTTTATTTCAGTAATGTATACTATATGTATAGATATGGTTCATAATGAAATTTAATATTTGCTGTTGTAATATTTTGAAAATGCTATTAAATATATAACTGTATTCTACATATTAAATATGATTTTCAGTCTGGTAGGCCATATTTGAAGTGTCCTTAGCATCGAATCTCCTGTTTTTTTCTTCTGCAGGACTGTACATCCCAATGGCTGTGACCATTAATTTGGACTGACAGACAAATTCAGAATACAATATAATTCAGACTTTGTCATAAAACCAGTGATCACGGTATCAATATCAGCTCTGTGTGTGTGTGTGTGTATGTTTCATTCAACTTGTTGGCTGTGACAAGAGCTAGATTTGATTTGCCATGAGTGGTCAACGACGAAACACAGGTCCGAGATCAGGGTCAGTCGGAGGTGGCCGAATGCAGCAGGCCAAACTGGTACTGCTGGGCGATCAAGGAGTCGGCAAGTCTAGTATTGCTCTACGCTTTGTACGGGGTCTCTTTCCAGAACACAGTGAGGCAACGGTCGGAGGTAAGTTTGGAGCACTAGTTGCCTGGGTCACATCATAAAAAAGATTATACAACAGACGCAGTATTACTTGTTCTGTTTTAAGCGGGCAAGACTCAGTAAATATTGATACACCATACTAGCTGTTAGAGGACACAAAAAAGACTGTGGAATAAACACTGTGACTGTTCAGCTATTTGTGGAGCCACAGTGGGTAATGACTTGATACAAATCATCACTGTGTAGGGACCCAAAGAAGATTACACATAAAAAAGTATGATGATCAGTTTTTAGTGAAACAACAATCAAGGTTAATGTTTGCACTGCTATGTAAAGGCACAAAAAAATTATGCAATAAATGCTGTGGCTGTTCAGATATATTTGGTGAACATTCCAGGAGTAAATGAAATGGCTGTCAACCTTGATTCGACAGACAGCCAACCATGACGCAAATATGTCTTTCACGAAAATGTCTCGGTCTGCTGATCTTCTCATCTCTCTTTTTCCTTCCTGCAGCTGCCTTCCTGACCCAGACAGTGCAAGCCCAGGGGCAGAGTCTCAAGTTTGACATCTGGGACACGGCAGGGCAGGAGAGGTACCACAGCCTGGCACCCATGTACTACAGAGGGGCCCAGGCAGCTATCGTGGTGTATGATATGAACAACGCAGTAAGTACTCCCACCTACATGTTGTTGTTTGTATGGTAGAAGAAAACCTGACAGAAATTCATCACTTTGAGTCTCTTTGTCCTTTGATATCATCACATTTGACACTCTTTTAAAATTAAATTAATATTTTCATTTTTCTTCCTTGCAAGTCTCCATATTTTTTTTTTTTGTCATACGTATTTTGTCTCAGATAGTGAACTTGTATGACAGATGATACAGTAAAATAAACTTGAAACTTTCCGGTAGAGAAGAAAACTGAACACATCAGGTTTTAAAAAGGAACACATGTATGATTTAATCAAGACGACACAATTCTTTGTCACAATCTCATATGGTGTAACGCGGTAAAAATGATTGGATGTCAGAAAGGGCATTGTCCAGGAAATAAGATTTTACTGATGCATATGGACACAGGAGTGAACTCTGAATGTGAGTGTCTTGGCGCTAAAAAATCACAGCTAAATCAGTTTCTTTTTTCATCAAAGTAAGCAACTTTCATTTTGTTTTCCACTCACGTCAATCTCTCTGTGTCAAATTCAATATTAGACGTAAGACGTATTTCATAAAGTTGCATGACATATTATTTGAGTTTTTTTTGGTAGTGAAACCAAATACTGCTTTGGGAATCTGGTCATTTTTTCAAACATAGGTAAAACTGACTCAGTTACTGAGTCATCACTCCAGATAGAAAAGGCAAAGCTATGCCTGTAGATCATTCCTAGAGATCCAAGTCAGATCTTATTGAAAACCCTATGTAATAGAATGAGATAAGCTTCATCTGGCTTCAAGAAGAAATTCTGTTCATGAATGTTAGAATGATTGTAACAATATATGTATTTCTTATGTCACAGGACTGACAAAACTAAGTGATACAGACATGTTTCCTAGGCCACAAAGCTGACTTTGCTGTGGTCACAAGACTGACCATTTCCGTGGATCTACATTCACAACTATCATAACTTTGCAAGAAAAATATATGAACTAAATCTTTTTAATATGGTTTTATTGTCAGACAGGATATTTTTTTTTGTTTGCTGGTGTTATTTATTTGTTATTTCCAAAATTAAATGTGCTTAATAATACATGGACTACTTGTATTCCCGTCAAATTAGTAATAATAATGCATGTAGCGTAAGATGTTAACTCTAGAAGTGCGACCCAGCCTAAGGGCTGCAACACCCTGCGGCGCGCCTTGCCGGCTTGTCAATCTGCATCGCCGGCGCCACTGCTTAAAC
>JBCEWB010075543.1:0-13054 GCA_039654565.1 Peronia peronii | reverse complement strand
TCCCCCCCCCCCCCCCCCCCCCCCCCCCCCCCATGAGTGCCATGAACCCACAAATAGACTGGCCCAACTTCATTGTGTTCCCCACTACTGTGTGTGTGTGCGTGTGTTTGTCTATTCTTTAAAGATGTAAAAGATGTGTTTGCTATCTAATTGTTACTAAAATGAAGTTCTGATTAACAAACTGAATTAAAAGATTAATAATTTTGATTTTGACACTCCATCAGTTCAGGATCTTCCTGCACTGGAGCCCAAGTAGTGATACCTTGTGGAACAAATGCAAGACCATAGTTCGGACAATCTGCATGGTGGACATACTCTCCACAAAACACAGAGAAACTATAAACACGTCTCTGTCAGCTTTTTTCCGCACAATCAAATTCATGTTACCATCTCTGAGCAGCCAAGACATGTGGACTTATCACTGCCTTAGAGTGACAGAGCAAGAGTGACAGAAGAGAAGTGCTGTCTGTATGTAAAGAAAATGCATGTGAGAGAGAAAGAGAGAGGAGAGAGAGAGAGAGAGGAAAAAGAAATGTGTATATTTCTGCAAGAAATAAACGACATGGCACAGATACAGTGAAAAAAGAAAGCGACAGAGAGGAAAAAAAAAAAAAGACCCATTGATCAACGAGAGAGAGAGAGAGAGAGTGAAAAAAGAAGGGATATGGAGGTAAAGACATCAGTTAAAAATGATCAAACCGCGACTTTTTGTTATACATACTGCTAAAGTGATCAATAAAATTTGCCTTATCTGTTATTATCTTACACATATGTTGTTTCCTAACTTCTAATGAAATACATGTAAAATAACAACACTAGTAATATTGAGTCCCCACCTCCCCCGCTTAAATTTATAGTTAACACTGCATTGATCAGAGAGAACGAAAAATGCTCAATATTTTTGTATGGTAATGTAAGTTTCACTCATGTCTTAAACCAGTCCACTGTGTTATCTTATCTCATGCACTCAGAACCCTGTGTTGGTTTATGCATATATTAGATATGTCAAGCCATCTGTTCACTTCCTAGTCAATGTTTCATGATTTGTGACCCACTTGTGCAAATATCCTTCTGTGGAGACACTAGAATAGTTCGCACATTGAAATATGGTTAACCCTTTAACTCTCCAAGACCCAAGCAGTTTCTAAAGCAAGATGATAATACTGTCCCAAGACAATTGACTTCCCATATATCCTTATGGTGAGATCAATTGCACTGGCTGAATATTGACCTATACACACAGTGGCCATAAAGATTTCCACCATCTGTGATGCAAAATTTGATGCTCTTGCAAGATTTACATAAATCCTGTGCATTAACTCCACACAAAAGGTGACAGCCAGTGATAATTCCCATGTGTCCAGACTTTAAGGGCATCTTGTAGACTGTGTTTTAAAACTGTTTTTGCACATAAAACACCCAGACTGTTCTTAAATTTAAGTCTTCTCAAGCCATTTCTTACTGGGTGTCAAATACATCACTGTGCTTAATCTACAGATGTAGAGTCACCACAGGCTACTATGCCCTACATTTCAAACTGAAAGCTTTAACATCTGTAGAAATTGTATGTCAGATTGTGACAGCAGACAAAAGCAAATACTTATAGCCAGCTGTCTCCACTAGAGCTTACTTAGTCCACGTAGACACAGCATCAACAGATAGCAGAAAAACTACTTTCTTTTATTATATACCTTGAAAAAGTTTTCCTCATTGAATGAGAACTGAAATTGCTCTTGTTCTTCCTTTCTATCTCGTTTATGGCTACAAACACAATTTTAGGCTCTGGCTATATAATGCAGTTGTTTTAATTCCCACTCTATTTTTCCTTAGGCAAAACATTGATAAAGTAATTCAAGAGTCACATCATATGGGTAATTTTATGGTACATCATGACTTCTTGCATGCTATTCATGGGACTCTGAAAGATGTGGGCCAGTTGATCATCTCAATATGTCAAAGTTCAAAGAAGAACCAAACTTAGGTACTATTCTTATATAAATACTGAGAGTTTTGTTCTATATTTTGAATAATTTCATTTAACAAGACCAAAGAGATGATCCTAATTTAGGCTGATCTTATTGGTAGGACCTAATTTGAAGCCGATAATATATGGAATATACAGGGTGATGCAAAAGTAGGTTAACAGTTGCCATTAAAACATTTATTTCATTTAATTTCAACTGAGGGCGGCGACAACTGTTCAGTCAGCTGAATCGATGGCAATCAACAGCTGGTGGCACTGGCCACATAACATAACAACAGCAATTCATGACCAAGACTGACATTGTCTTGTGTCCGTTTGTGTTGTCATTAGATGAAACAAATGTTTTACAGGCAACAGTCAACCTCCTTTTGCATCACCCTGTACTTTAACCAATCTCAGAATGTTCCAACACTCCACTTTATAAAATTGTAATTGATATTTTTGTAAGATGCCATAGGTAGAAAACTACAGAAGCTCAATTGCTTGTTTGAGCTTTATGCAAAGATATATATATGTATATATATACTCTTAATTTTAACTATGCCTGCAAAGAAAACCCTCAGACATGAGCTGGTCTGCATAGGGCCCATTTATATGCAAGACAGTGTTTTCGTTGTTTTTTTTTTCAGGGGAAAGACAACAACATTTAAATTTTACAAAACAAAGTCTTGGGATTACCTTGTAGTAGTTTTTAATTAGATTACATAGGGAGGTCCTGACAGGAATATTTGGAGAGGATCAAAAAAGGAGTCGGAGGTTTAAAAATGGCACCAAATAATAACCCTCTGCTACAATCTGGTATGATGGGGAAGTCAGGCTGAGATAGCTTCTTTTAAGGCTTAAAAGCCCTAATTGAAATATGTCACGCATCAGCTTTGATTATCTAAGATCAGAGGAACATCACAGATTTGTCTTACCAGTAAGACCTCTCCTGTCCCCACCACGTGATGATCATCTGTCCCCGATGCTGATGCTTTCTGGTCTTTGTACATGAACATTGCCACCCCAGTAACAATCAGCAGAACACAGAGATACTTGGCTATGGGATATCTCTTGCCGGCGAATAGAACACCCAGGACCATGACTGGAATTGGTTTGATAGACTTGCCTAAAACCTGGAAGATAACCAGTAAACATAAAATACTCCAACTCGGTGTCTTGGGAACTTGGTGACAAGTTATTCAGACCAAAAAAAAAAATTAATGAATTTACATATCCTGGTTTGCACGTAAAAAAATCAATGTCTCTATTTAATCTGAATTCATTCTCTCAAAGTCCAATTGAATTGATTTCATATCTAACAAATGCGCTATGGGAAACAGATGTTTCTTTTTTTCTTTTAGTTTTCATTTGCATTTGGGCAAAGAAGCTGAAAAGCATATGAAAAGATCATACAGTAGTAGATATGATGGAATAATGGAAAGATAAGACTTCAATCCTCATACTGAACCAACAAATTTGTCTAAGTCAGAAAACAAGAAAGAGAGACAGTTGTACTAAATAGTGGAAGATGAGATAAAGAACAAGATAGGCTTACCTGAGTAGGATATGCCACATGCTGAAGTGCATGATTACTGGCTAACATGGCGCCCAGGTAGGTTAAGGAACATACAGCATACAAACTTTTTGGGGTAGTGTCACGTTCTTTGGTGAAGAAGAACATTGCTGAAAAAATGTCATATATTATAATTAAAGTTGGTACAAGAAGCTTTTCTAGATATGAATCATAACTATCCATAACTGGCCTTTTCACAATTGTATTCACGATGGCATGTCAAGTTTCATGTTGATATTTAGAATTTTAAAAATATTTTTCATGGCCAAAGACATGGAGATTGGTAAGAACCCAGTTTATGTAGATTAATAAGATACAAATAGAAGGTAGTTATTAACTGCTACTAATATCTATCATGTAAATAAAAAAAGCACAGGACCAATAGTGTATAACTGGTGTTTGACATTTTGTACACAAAGATTACAACAGTGTACTGGTGTTATAATACACCCAAGAAGCTCACCAAGTCTGGCATAAATGGCATTGATGATACACTGTACACAGACCAATGACAGAGTGTAATGGAATTTTTCCTGTTTTTCTCCTTCACCATATTTTCCCTTGGTTCTGTCAGGGAAAAGAAAAAGACAAAAATATTTTCAGCGCCAACTCATGGAAATGTCTCAATGATGCAATAAATACAGTAATACAGTGGAGTTCAGAAAACTCGAGCACACTAATCTTGAACTCGTGGAAATGTGGAACACCATTATTGGCCCCGTTTAAATTCCTACATTTTCTTTGTACTAATAATCCCAATTTTCTTGTACTTTCATTTCTAGAACAGTTTCATCATGCAGATGAATTGAGGGGTACTAATTCCTTAAATACTGTTAAGATCGGACCACATTAGTGTCTAGATTATTGAACCAGATTATATCCCTTTAGTCCTTTAGCAACACTTCTATTCCCTTGAAATAAAAAAAAAAAAAGGCTGTCATGGAAATCTCGAACATATTTTTTCATGCCCCAGAAAATGCCCGCTCGCCAGTAATGCAGTCCACATGTTTTTAATAATCAAATATAGGCCTATACTAATACTAACTAAATTTTGTACCCAAGGCATGTTCCAGATTGTCAAGATCACAGAGTCATTACCTTCAAAGGTATTATGATTTCAATAGAGCTAGTGTAGATCTACCCAGAATTCTAAAGAAAAGACTTTGCTGCTTGCATACTTCAGACGATTATATAATATTATTTCTTACTAGCCTAGAACTGGACCAAGTTTGTGTTCTCTTTTACCTCACCTGCTTGCTCTTTCTGTCCATTTTATCACATATATAATTTAATTTATTTATATGACAAATTGTCAAGTGCCCCCTGCATTCCCTTGGTGGTAAAGATTGCAGTTAGTCTGTCAGTTAGTTAAAGTCTATGGATATCATCTTACTTATTATCAGCATCATCATCTTTGGCACATGAAATCATTTGCCACACATGACTGGTTTCTTGCAGAAAACAGAAAAAAATGAACAAACAAAAAGGCTTTTGAAACAACAGAAAATCAATTTCTTCTGTCCAATGCTCAGTTCCATGTCCAGATCTAAATCTAGATGGCTCTCAAATTACTCCCTCATCATAATGTGAACAATCACTGGAAGAGTGTTTGTGGCGTCGTTTAGCAACGTGTCTTCTGCATAAGTGAACTGAACGGGAGCAAGACGGCAGAGATGGGTTAAAAAGTATACCAATGATAATCTCATGACATAGGCCAACGTATTAGACTCGCAGAGATCTACTTGGACTCTAGATCTATAACAAACAGAGAGCAATATTACGTCTGGACATCTGAACTTACATCTTTTCTTGTAGGATTCCGTAGTAGAAATAGCAAAAGAATATGCCGGCTGCACACACAATCAGCTTCTTTGTGCTCGGTTCGCCCATCTTTGTCCCTGGTTCACTTGTTACCTTGGCCTCGTCTGCTCCAGCCGTCGTGACACCTGGTAACTGGGCCGCCTCGATATCCTTCATAAAAGTGAGAGGCTGCACTACATCTAATGAACATGCACAGCTGAAACAAACGATAACGTGTCGCTACACTATCGACTATTGTTGACTTCCGGAATTGTTACATCAGCAGTGCATGAACGAGGACGTACGCGATTGGTCAAAAAGAGATGGAGGGAAGAGGAGGGGTTTTCCAACGAAACTTTAGTCTAAAAATAAATAATTCATAGTGGTAGTACAATGCAGCGCCCTAACAAATTTGCCCTACTTGATGTATGTAATTATTTTGTATTCTGATCATGAAATTTGAGAGCATAATTTCCCCTAAGAGACATGGCAATACCATCAACAATATATCTCCAAACTCCAATCTCTTACAGCTAAAGGAAGAACACCTACAGTGCCTTCGCTCATTAGGCTATTTATAACGTGCAAGAATGTGCATTCATTATTATTATCAATTTTATTATTATTATTACTATTATTATTTTTAGTAATCGGTGAAAATTTCGCTTCACTTTCAAGATTATTTGATTTTATTTTCCCTCTTTGCCTTTGCAGAACTTTTTTGAAAAATATCCTTAGCCAAGTCCCAGAACACAGTCAGCATTGTTTACAAAAGAGGAAAGAGATTAATGTCGATTTATGGGGTTTGTAGGCTGGAATGAAGGGTTATCCTTTATGTTTTTGTAATATATTATGTCAATAACCTTGACATATAACACCAACAGCTTGTCAGATGTGCCTTATAATCTGCAACTCGATCCTCAGCTTTTGGGCCATGGGGTCTTTGGGAGAAATTCTACAATCTCACGTTAATGTGATTTACATTAAGCTTCAGCTATGCCTTCACAATATTATGGAGGCACGTTATGTTCAAACAATAACCGAACTCATAATAAATTTAATTTAAACAAAATTACCAGTTAAATAGCTCACAATAGTGTTCGTACATGTGAGACAGTGAGATTAAATTTATGAGACTGTACATGTATATATATAAATATATATATATATATAAAATGAAGATTCCAGTGAAAAAACCAGATGTCACATTTTTGTGACTAAGATGTTAACCAGAACAATAATTCGGAAAAACCAAGTGAGTTCCGCTAAAAAGAGAGTTTTTAAAAGAGTATACAGTGAAAAACTATAGACTTCTAAATTTTAATTTCTGTTTTTCTCCCTTTATAGAAAATGTGACTTATCTGGTTTTTCCACTGGAGTCTTCATGTATATATTGTACTCTACACTCTTTATTATTCTCCAGCGAAACTGGAAAGTTGTATAGGGGAACTTTTCAAAGTTTGCACCGGTCCTACCCCAACAGGAAGTCATGAGTGGGCATGGCATTCCCCTCACCATCTTCTATTTTTCAATCAATAATTTATCGACTCGCGATTTACACACGGCGAGCATACAGTTTGCGCCTACTTGGTGACTCATCATTCATAGGCCTTTAATCACGGAATTTATTCCGGTTTGGAGTAAGGAGGAAAAGTTAAAGCTGAGCAAAACGACCAAAATTCTGGTGGATTGCGCAGACAACGTAACCTCCTGTGCTTAGGGGGTGGTGACTTCCTCTGCGATTGCATTGGTGAGTACTATCAGTGTAGGCGAAATCGATTATTAGATCCTATTATTATTATTATTTTAAATCGGACAGCTGTATATGTAAGATACCGAGTTACAAACATGAAGTCTCCCCACTACTATGAAAACTTACAAAAACGCCAATTAAATAAATTATCAGGCATTTATAATAATTATAACATGAAGGAGAATGAAATTTACAGGGGGCATAGACAGCACAAGAAATTAGATCCCGGCGAATTTCAATTCCTACAGATTGCAGTAGGTCTTAACATAGCTGTTTACTTTTGTTTGCGTAGAACTTAGGGTCAGTGTTTAACGCTGGCTTAACAAGACAAGAAAATCTACATCAAATGAAGACAATCTTGGCTGGAGTGTGTTGCACACATTTTTTCAAGAGTGAAAATGACATATAAGGAGAAATTAGATATGGCAGATCTTTGCAGGAGCATAAAGGCTTTGAGATTATATAATTTTTAGTTTATAGATCTATACATTTTGAACCAGCTGACAAAAGATCGTGATCTCCTCCTAGTGTTTTTTTCAGTATGAGATAAACATTTTGGAGAAGATGCAACTTGATTTAGCCAGGGTTGCCAAGGCATATTTCCTTTTTGATAACATTTTTTTTTGTTACTTGAATATAACAAAAGCCCTAATTCTTACTTAACATAACTGAACTCTTACACCTGACCCTTGAAACAAAGTAATCAGTTTTATTAGAGGGATCAGTTGGAATTGAAATAAATTTTTTGGATTTAATTTTTTGAGTTGTTCACGGAAATCTTCTCAGACTAAGATTTTGTAGGCTTAAAGTTAAAATTTGTGATGTGAGTTTTTGCTTTTGTTTGGATTCATGGGAGTCCCTCTCCTAAGATTATAAGAAATTAATTTTCTGTAATGGCATAAAACACAGTTTTCTACCAGCACAATTTATATTATGGCTCGTAAATGAACATTACTTGGTGGTACAGATTTTGTTTTATATCTGTATTTATTGATAGTAGAATCCTTTACTGTTGTACCAGAGAGTGATGTTGAAGATTTTAAATGCTTCATTCACAAAGAATTTTGTAGGGGCCGGGTGAGATGCAGTCTGTAGAGGCGAGACTTTTGTAGAACAAACACAAGGACGATACGCAAGTTTTTGGTTGCAAGGACCTTTGCCAGGTGACAAAACAAACAAATACATGTACTACAAGCATGCTGATATTACTGTATTGTTGGTGGTGGCTGTATATGAATAGTGTAAGGAGGAGGAAAGGAAAGATAAATGACCCCTTCAACAATTCAGAGCATCATCACTGGAAAAAGATTGCAATGATGAACATGCTTGCTGTACCATTTGCAGTTTTCTACCACACGTTTCAAGCATTAAAAAAGATCTGATGTTGGAATTTTCATTCTGACTCTCAAAGCCTAATATTTGACGATATGTCTGTAGAGATCTTTTGTGAGATTTCTTGAATTGAAGATTTTGAATAACACTGTATTTTTAGATAAAATGTGAATAAAACTCTCATCATTAGTTTGTCAGTGTGGTTGATTGAGACGATATGGATCATCAAAATACAGTTTTTGTTTAGAAAAGCTGAAATGGAATTGTTCTGAAAGCTTGTTTTTATTTTTCAACTTCATTTCTGCTGCTTTTTCCTCATTCTTTGGTACTGTTAAGATGTAATTTGAAGGTGCAGTTGTGAATTTTGGGTTCCCTGGGATGTTGCCATGTTGTCCTTCCAGAATCATTCTTATTTTGTCAAGGCATGTTTTCCTTGCCAGTCAGTGATGTTTTTATTTGAAATGAAATTTTGGAATTTAGAAATAACATGCAGTACAGAGAACCATAGTGAAGAGAGGTAGGAAAATATCATGCACAATATTACATAAATGTAAGTGCACATAGGCAACCATATTATATTTGTTTAAGTCGACATTGGATTGGATTTGGTATTGAATTTTTTTTTTCTTCCACATTTACAATGCCAGTGCTACAGTAACTTGAGTAAGCTATTCACAAGGAAAATCTCATTTTGAGCTGCAGCCTGTCACGTTTTGATGTGACAGTCACTGAGATCAAATCTCAGTTCTTCTCTTGTTTCTGACTCATCATTATCATTTAATATATTATTAATTCTGATGGACATGTGAAGATAAAAAAAAAAGGGGGGGGGGGGGAACAAATAAAGTCTGTCACAACTGCTCATGATATATTGAATTTCAGTTTATTAATAAGCCTTTCCTATGTCATTTACTTTTTTGCAAACCAAAAATGCAGAACATTTTAGACAGGAGTATATGAGATCATGAATCAGTCTCAACAATAGCCAGTCTTAGATTTTCATTTATACAGTGTCTATGTCTCTACTGAAATTGAACATAGACTGAGCTGAACACTATTATTCAGATTGATATTATTGTCACCAAACACTCTGACTGAAATTTTGTTTTCTGTCCGCAACTGCTAAACCAGTTTGTAGCACATTTTTTTGCAGTCGAAAAACATACTTTTTAGACACCATGTTACAAAACTTATTGTTATGAAAAAAAAGTGGTATCAATTGTCGAGACTATCATAACTAGAACATTAGTGAGTCATTCTCAGTCATAGCCCTATCTTTTTGCCCAGGTATCTAACCAAAGGTTGCTGACATCCTCTGTAGGAGTTTTATAGACATTCCTGGTGACTCATAATAACAATGGACTCACCTTTTGTGTCATGATCTGTCAGGATCATATTTCATATTAAATGTGTCGTTTTTGCAGCCAGTATGCTGTCATATGTGAAATCAATAAATAATTTATTACCACCACAGTTGCTGGATCAGTGACTCTGAATTTTGAACTTGATAGTGACATGGCAAACAAGTTTGCATTCTGTTGCGATGCCTTGCTTGCAAGAGAGCTAATAATTTGCTGATATCCACGATGAACGTATAGATGAAAGAGAGCCTTAATATCACATTAGTATGTAATGGTCACTTTATAAATAAGGGAAAAAAAGAATAAATGTTTGTAGCAACTAGGTAATTTTCTAAGGTAATACTAATTAAATAATCATTTTTGTGAGGTGGTTTTTTTGCTGCTTTCATTATACATGTATAATATATATCCAGACTGAAAAAAAAAATCTCTCCCTGCATCTGTTTGGCCATTTGTCTGTCTGTTTGTTTGTATGTCTGGCTATCTATGTGTCTGTCTAGCTGTCTGCTTGTATATCTACCTTTCTGATGATGTGTCTGTCTGTCAAGCTGTGTAGTTATTTGTCTGTCTGTCTGTATGCATGTCAGTGTGTCTGTTTATCTGTTAGTATGTTTGTACATGAACAAGCCAGTGATGTTTAACTGTTATTATATGAAACATTTCAAATAATCAGTCATATTAATATCATATATCACCATTTATGGCCGTTTTTGTAACATAACTTCGTAGATAATTTAAATGGGAAGCTGATTTCAGATTACATGTGATGTTGAAAAAAGATACAGGAAAAATTGCGGACATTAAACTTAATATGTGGACATAGTAATGCCACGTCTCTTCAGATTTTATCGTAGTTTCTGTGTTTTTTTTTAAGTCTGTTGTTTTGTGCCAGATAAAATTTGTGATACAATCTGAAAAGAGAAATATTCTCAAATAACTGGAATAATCTTTGGCAAATATTCAGTTTTTAGAGAAAAAAAGTCTTTTTTAAATTTGTCAACATTTTGAATTGTTTGGTGTTTTGTTTCACACTGTGTCAGAGAAAAGTTTAACATTTTCCCTGCCAAAACATTAGGACACACCTAAAGACTGTTCATGGTGTCTGTAAACTTCACAAAAAAATAGAGTTAGGGAAGAGTCTAATAGTTCACCTCAAAAGATACACATATGGAGGTCCCAGAAACAGATATATTTATCACTTGGTGCACTTTAACAAAATTCAGAAATGTTTAGTATTGCGCTAGGCATGCAAAGTGTTAATGAGGCAACTCCATCAGTTCTCTTGTTATTAGACACTAGGAAATACCTCTTTTTGAGATGTCATAAAAAACACATAAATAATAATACGAGTAAAAGTAGTACATGTAATCATATTACTGTTGCAGATCATTTGGGATATAATGTTACTTGATATTATGAAAAAGAGATAGAATTCACCTCCGCTTGAGAATATAATTTACAAGAAAAAACATGTGGAATGTTTTTAAATCAACAGCACAATCCATTTCAAATAGTCATTTTGCTTTTAGGAAGAAGACAAGACACAAGAAGACATTTCGAGAACGTTGACTGTAGGAATGAGACGAGTCCAGATAGGTCACACGGGGCTTTGTCACTCTTAATTTGTACCAATCCAAATGGCGTCCCAGTGGAGTTATCTCCCTGCAGATTTCTCTCGTTCGAGCTGCCTCTTTGCCACTGCCTTACCTCCCTTCCACCACCCCCTTGTCTGTTTCTCTCTTTCTCTCTCTTCTTTTCCAGTGCGTCATCTCTGTTCCCTTTTCTGTCCATTCCATGTTCCTTCCCCACCACTAATTCTCTGTCCCTCGCTCTTTCTCCCACTCTCCTTTCTCTTCCATTATCTTTTGCGTGTTCTCCTTTCTCTCATTTCCCACTCACATCTGTTCGTTTAGTCTGTCAGTTTTCTGTCTATCTGTCTATTTATCTGTCTGTCTGTCTGTCTTTCCGCTTCTGGCACCTTATTTCCGATCCTGTCTCCATCTTTTTTTCTTCTCTCTCTCTCCTCTTTCAATATCTTACATCTGTTTTCTTTCTTCTTCATTCCATATATAATATATGTATTTCTTCTCCATCTCCCTGTCCCTCCCTCCATCTGTCTCACTCTCTTTCTCTCTCTCTCCTCTTTCAGTGTCCTATCTGTTCTCTTTTCTCTTCACTTCCAGGCACGTATCCATGTCCATCTCTGTCTCCTCTTCCCCTCTTCCTTTTCTCTCTCTCCACTTTCAATTTCTTTCATCTGTTTTCATTCGTTTTCATGCCAGGTTTGTCTTCCAGTGTTGTGTCAACTCTCCCCACCCACCCCCTGTCCCTCCCGTCTTTCTCTATCTCTCTTTCTTGCCATCTTTCAGTGCCTCACCACCGTTCCCCTTTCATTTCATTCCTTGTTGTTCTTCAGCACCTAGTACTACTCTATCCCTCTTACTTCTCTTCATGTCCTCTCTTAATGCTCCGCATCTTCCATTCTTTTTTTCCCACCTTCATTTCTTAACCCTCCCAACCTCATCCCTTTATCCCCCCCCCCCACCCACCCAGCATCTCTCACTTTTCTCCTCCACCGTCTTATTTTCCATTTTTTTTTTCTCACCCCTTGACCATCTTTACCCTCTACGCCCCCTCCCCCCCCCCCCCCAAACCACCCCCAGTGAGGGGCTAAGGTCGACATGCCCTCCCCATGAATGGTTTCGCCCATCCGCTTTTCCCTGTGTCGGAACTTGCGGCACAGAAATCGCTTGTCCCTTTCTTGTGCACGATTTTAGTTCGTTCCCTGGCAGATGTTGACAGTTTTTTTTTACTAAGGGAGACAATCCATTCTTTATGTGTCAACACCTTGTTGGCATGAGTTAATTTGCACTTTCATCTCCATCTCCGTCCTCCTTACTTAACCCCCTCCCCGCCCCCCTCCCCTCCCCCAACTGCCTTTTTTTTTTTTTTTTTTGAACTTGTGTTGATGAGATTGCAAGAGGAACCTTCTGTATCAGTGGATTTAATGAAGCATTCACTTTTTTTGTTTAATATTTTATCTCAAGAATGTGTTATCTGCTCCGTACAAACTCACACCAATGCCCAATCTCTTTCTTTTGGTTGGGACAGCCCCTATCGGGTGGCTCAATGACCCCAAGGAAATGGAATCTGAAACCCTTTTCTCTTGCTCTCTGTCAGTGTCTTTATTTCTGGGGGGGGGGGGGGGGGGAGGGGGGGGGGGGGGGGGGGGGGGGGGGGGGGGGGGGGGGGGGGGGGGGGGGGGGGGG